>VZTY01003035.1:7811-21837 GCA_013400935.1 Turnix velox
TGCCCTGTCTCTGGAGGTGTTTAAGGCCAGGCTGGACAAGGCACTGAGCAGCCTGATTTTGTGGGAGGTGTCCCTGCCTATGGCAGGGGGGTTGGAACTCGATGATCTTTAAGGTCCCTTCCAACCCAAACTATTCTATGATTCTGTGATTCTACAGAAAGAAGCATGACATATTGTAGAATAAAAGTAAATTTTTTTTTAATTGTCTTTTCTAAAAATTTTAAA
This sequence comes from Turnix velox, assembly GCA_013400935.1. Taxonomy (NCBI): domain Eukaryota; kingdom Metazoa; phylum Chordata; class Aves; order Charadriiformes; family Turnicidae; genus Turnix; species Turnix velox. Next base: position 8,037 of record VZTY01003035.1, read on the forward strand.
TAACGAATTACAACAGAATTCTACCTCCTACATTTTCTCCATTTCTGTAGTTTAAATTTCATTTAATATAGTTCTGCTGTACTTTTTTTTTTTTTAAGTAATTTATTTACCCACCATTTACTTCCAGACTGAAAAGAGATATTAATGACTGTTTTCACTGAAAACCAAAGACATTTTCAATCTCTGGAAATCTCATTTCCTCTTCTGTTCTGGTGATGCACATCTTAATGATCTCACATATCTCTTACAGCTTTAAATTTGTTTGAATTTACCAAATAAAGGGAAAAGATGTATAGCTTTTGATGTCTGAAAGTAGAAACAAGATTTCCCATACTTGCTGAAAGGGAAAACAAGAAAGAAAAAGACATTCTTCTTAACTCTGATGGCTACAATCTACACTGACTGAAAGCTGAATAAGCTTTTCTATTGCTTTAACTTCTTCACAGTCTTCTCTATAGTTAATCAGTGCTCCCTGAAATGAGACAAAAGTCTCACAATGACATTTTTGAGATCTTTCCTTTGAATGAAGGGCCCTTTTTGGATGGAATCCAACCACTGACTTTTTTTCTGTGTCTGATGAAATCAGTTTTGATCAACTAAAGTGTCTGAAGTATCTGTAGAAAAGGGCATTTGATGTCTCATTGAGAACTCATATAGTGTCCTAGTAATGAATAAGAAGTGGAGAAACATCTGATGAAAGACTGTACCATATTGGGAGACCTGTAGGAAAATATTTTTTTTGCTTAAAGACACCATTCTTTTTATTATTTTAAGACTTCAAAATGAAACAACGGTATCTACGAAAGGCAACATTTTATCTGCAAATAAATTCAATCCTACCAACAAATTTGATATCACATTTCTCACTTGAACAATTCTTTAAAGGATCAAAATTGAAGAAACAGCATTTCTATTTAAATGTCCTTAGGGAATGAATCTTAGACAGTTCCAAAACACATCTAAAGATCCATACAGTTGGAAAGAAGGAATTCTGCATTCAGATGCCAGTGCATACACACTCTGGGTGAGTATCAAGGTATGCAACATGTAAATTAATCCTGTATTTCATACATCAGAAGTAACTTTAAAAAAACCCTAAGATTTCTGAAGTAGATGGCATAAATATGCTTTTATCTAGTATGTCCTTGTAGACGCTTAGAGACACATAAATATTTTATTTGTTTCTGCTATGATTCTGAAAAAGATTAAAGACCAGTCTCACTCACTTTCAGTCTGTACAAGACTTATACAAACCTGTACAAAATAGTGAGAGGTTTTACATGTATACCTGAGTCAACATCTCTCATTGTCAGAATTTTCTTGTAGACAAAAGACTATTATGCAGAACTTTTATGCAGACATGAGAATTTATTGATAGCCTAAGTAATACTTGAATAGTCAAATCAAAATGCAAGCTCAGTTATTGTTAACATAATTGCAATTATATGCAATTGTTAAATTACTCCCAATTTCTATTAATAATTCAGTTGAAAGTGTTGTGCACACAGATTTTCCACTATCTTCCCATGTTCTCCATTGCTCTATTCATTTTTCTAAGCACCTGCAGTCACAGATCAAGGGACATTTTTCCTGCCATAGGATACCGCAGAGCATTGCAAGTATCCAGAGCCCTTTGTTAGGAATAAAATAGAGTGTAGTAGTGGTAGTTCACTTTCTTTCTTCTTTAGCCTTGCATGAATTTTTCTTTTCCATGTTTCCAAACAGTCTGTTGCTTATACTTTTTGTCTGATGCATAAATTAAATTTCAGTGATTATTAAGCTTTATTAAACTTCCACCATATATAGTACAATTCCCTGGTACAGTTGCATAAGACTAAGCAGAAGCTACAGGCAAGTTAGTAGATAGTCACCACAGCTAACATTAAGGTGAAACAAAGTCAAGTCCAGGCAGATTCTTAAAAGGCCTGAAAAGCCATTAGCCATTTATTGCTATGTTAGTTAAAGAACTATGGTGGGCTGACACCTGTGAGAGCCTTATTGCACTATATTTGCTGTGTTACAATTGTTCTTGTATATCCTCTGAAGTCTTACAGAATTTAAGATCTCATCACTTGTGCTTGGTTTTTCTTCTCTTTCATTATTTTCCTTCATCATGTGATGTTTTCCTATTTACAGTGAACCTTCCTTTGAAGGTAGTCATAGTCATAGTCATCTAGGTTGGAAGGGACCTTTCAGATCATCAAGTCCAACCATCAGCCCAACTCTTGCAAGCTTCATACCTGGACAGGGACTTGAACCCTTGACCCTCAGATTAGGAGTCTGGTGCTCTCCCAACACATTCTAAATGTGCTTACCTAGATGAATTATCTCTATATATCTAAGTTCTAAATGTAATTTATCTTCTCTAATGTAGGCTTTAACAAGTTGGTTTGATGCAGCTGAGCTATTAATCCAAAGATCTTGTAAGCAAGAAATAAAGAAGTCCACCCATCTGGTTTGCAGTTACATATCTTTGTATTGGTTAAATGTGTTAGTTTCTGTTGTTTGTCCATCCAGTGTATGTAAAACAATACCAGGATTCTTTTGCAATTCAACAGAATGGTATTTTTTATAGAATGAAGTCAAGGATATTTTTTGCCTGCAATGGGGACTGCCTTAGGGCATACATGAAAGCTTAAACAGGGAAAAAAAAAATTAGCTGAATTCAACAGATACATATACACACAAAATGAATTTATATTTTTTTGTGTGTTGCTAAGTTATTGTATTAAGTTCTCCATTGTCTAATTCAGTCAAGAGTTACTATACTCGTAAAAATACATACCTGGCAAATAGAGCTGTTAAAACTTTCATTGCCTTTCAGATTTACTGGCAAACAGGGAAAACTCTTGTGTAGGAACTGGGGGTTTGTTTTCAGTTTTTGTTTATTTTCTATTTGTTTTTTATAGCCTAGACATTCTAATATAAAGCCTCTGTTAGTTTTAAAAGCATTAATTTAGCAATGTTTTTTTTTTAAAGAACAGATTGATTGTATAGTTCCGAGAAGAATTCAGACACCCACAGTAAAAGTCACCATATAACTAATAGTAATATATAGCTCTTAATATTGTATTTTTCACTTTTAAAATTACCAGCCACTCACCACAGAGAATTTTATTAGCACAGGTCCATATAAATACCAGCAGCATCATCCTAAGAACACCTGGCAAATGAAAAAAGTTCACAAGACACCATCCATGATACTGTACTTCATATTATATTATAACATAAACTCTCTTCATACCAAATATGAATATGAGGAGCATTTTCTGCACAAGTAATTTATTCTGATGATGCTTAAAAATTTTTATCTTCTTGTCACTTCTTGATCACTTCCTGGATTCCTGGGTAGTTGGGGTTTCTTATTCAAACTCATTGTATGATCAGTGCAACCCACTTAGTCCAATTGGGTTCGGTTCCATAATGAGTCAAGGAGAGCCCCTTGAACATACTGCCTAGCATACTTCTGTGAAACCATTCTTCATTCGTCAAAGCAGTATAATAGGTTATCGAGTTCCTCAAGTTTCATGGGTATGAAGTTATAGATGGCTTCCAAAACAAATTCTCAGACACATGTCTACAATATGGCTATTAATACAGTGAACTTCAAGACAATTAATTTTTTTTCAATTTATATTAACAATAAGCATAATGTTCCTTGCAAATATAGAGTTCATAATATATTTTCTATATGAAAAAATAATGTAGAGTTCAAAGAATAGATTACAGGCATTTATATTTCTAGGCATTTATATTTCTAGGTGTTTCTCTGAAAAGAATATTTCATGGAGACTAGACACTTCTTCATGGAGACTAGACACTTCTAAGGGACAATTTCTTTAATCCAAAATACAGCTATGGAATACATTATCTCTAAATACATTATCTCTAAATCTACTGTTTACAAGGCTATTTGTAAGTAATTCAGACTCAGGCATCTGTTTTGCACATGGCTAAAGAGATACGACGACTGGTGTAAGAAGGGGCTGACCTCCACGATCAATGTGATCTGCCAGAATCCGTTTATTGTGAGCATGAGACAAGCTTATATACAGTGATGGTTAATTATCAATGCTACTAACATACTGATTCTTGCATTAATGTCAGACCCTCCTCTTAGACTTCTTCTGCCAACACACAAGGCCGTTGTTTACCTTGTCCATCCTTGACTCCTTCTTAGTTCCCATCGCATAGAGGACTCTTTCTCACCGCATAGAGGACTCTTTCCCAAAACAATGGATTCACAAACAAGCTCCAAGGCCTCAGGTGGCTTGATAGGATTTTTCCAGGCCTGAGCTGAGCAGCTGTTAACCCTTTATGGCCTATGCCCATAATGCAACACATGGCAAATCTGTGTACCTTTCTTCACACTAGCTATTCAGACCAAATTTTCATCAGTTCCATAGGACAAACAATGCTCCAAAATTTAAAGACTGCTTTTCCCTGAGAGATAGGCCATTCAATCAATAACAACAGACAATAATACATTGTAAGTAGTTGGACTACTTACTGTCCTACTGCACTGTAGTAGTTGGACTATTGTGTTAACTACATTACTAAAGCTGTAATAATATAGAAACAACAACCAACCTAATACTTGCAATGGTGACAAAAAGGATGCTGGAATTTCACACATTGACACATTAACTGCAGTACCATTACCTACCTAACCCTTGATGTAACACTGCAAAGGATGTCAGGGTTGTTTTTTGAAGGTATTCATGCTGGTAGTGAGTTGTCTGCTAACCACTGAGGCCTGCTCCCTTTCTGGTACTGACCACAGTATACATCTACAGCTATTTTACTGTGGGTGCACAGCAAAGGCAGGGTCATCTTATTCCTTTCTCTTCCATGAGTCTGGGCCAAACATGGTTGTTTGGAAGAATAAGCTGAAACACAGCCCATCGTGGCTTGTGCCTACCATGAAGACCTCATGGGGATAATCTTGATGAGATTTTATCCAGATTCAGTATGTTTCTGGTAGTCTGTGCATTATTGGTGTTAGATTCAATGAGTTACTTTATTTCCCATACTCTTCTTTTAAAAGCTACAGTTCACATATTTACTTTTGTCAGATTTCACCATCAATGGAAAGTCACAGAGGCTTCTCCACCACCAGTGTGCATGAAAAATGCATTTTTGTGTTCTGAATGTAATTGTTTTTATAGAGCTGTAAAATAACAACAGGATATACAACTCATTTTATGCAAACTATTTAAAAACACATTTTACACACTTAAAGTAAAATTTTTATACTTTTTTCCCCCTGTACCCACAAATGAATTTAATAGATTTTCTACTGTAAAATGGAGACATGACATTAATTTCAGTACAGGTTTTCTCGATTCCTAATCTACTTGTAAACCTATTTTTCAGCAATCTGCAATAAAATGCAGGATAAGCAGCATAATACTTATCTTCCTTTTTTAACCATGGCTCCTTTTTTAAACTTAAAAATTGTAACCTTTCCCAATCATATGAGTTAAAGTATCATTAGACAAATTAAGATATGTAAAATTATTCAAATACAGAAAGTCTGACAGAGAAGATATACAACAAAATGCTGTACAGTAGATGCATTTGATGAAAATGTCATTTGATAAAGCTGACTCATTGAATCTATGTTTTATATATCCTTGTAGCTATAATTAGCTTTACGTGATGGATTAACCTTGGCCAATAATCAGACTTCCACCCAGCTATTCACTCCCTCCCCTCTATAAGCAGGGCAGAAAACAAGAAAAAAAAGCAGGAGCAGGAAATCTCATGACTTGAGAGAAGTTCAGGGAGATCACTTACCAATCCCCATCATGTGCAAAGCTGACACAATAAGGGTTAGATTAATTTATTGACAGTTCAGCAAGATTTGAGTATGAAGAAACAAAACATCAAATATTTAAATAGCACCTTTCCTCCCTCTACTCCCAGGATCAACTTTACAAATTCATTCCCAACTCCTGCTCTGCCCAGAGCAGCACGAGACATGATGGAAAATGAGGCTTGTTGTCAGTTCACAACACCGTCTCTCTACTTCTCCTTGCACTTTTCTCCAGAATTGGCTGGGATCTCCACAAGCACCAGACAATATCTGCTCCACCATGGAGCTCCTCTTCTTCTTCAGGCTTTGGTCTTCCTTCTGCTCCATCTCACCCTTTTTGGTATACCTGTCCTCTCTCTCAATGGCAAGTTTACACCCTCTTAAACATGTTTTCCCTCAGGTGACACCATGAAGGGCTCAGCTATGTCTTGCAGAAGGTTCACTGAATCTGTCTTGAAATGGCTATGTCCATCATGGGGCAACCTCAGTCTCTTCTCACAGAGGCTACCTCTACAGCCCTCTGGTACCAAAACTTTGGCACCCATACCCAACATTCTTTAATTCAGCAAGTCTTTGCTGATTTCATAGGGAGCAAGACCACCTTTTCCTCTGTTTGATCCTGCATTATCCATTGGTCCGTGTTATTTTTTGTTCAGTCACATGGTAAAAAGAAACTGGAAAGTCTTCCCTTTCCACCACTAGACAGCAGGAGTGAAGAAAACAGGCCAGAGATGAGAACCACTGCATTTAATGGCAGCACAGATTTACTTCAAATGAAAATAATGCAGTGGTAAATTTTAACGTGGTAACTCTTCATTATCAGTATTCAATGATAGATAGGAAGTATTCTTTCTTCAAGACTGAGTGGATTTGTCTGGTAGATCCATCATTCATACTGTTTATTTTTTCTTAACCACTCCATAGGATGATCATCTTACATGAACTCTCAATTCACATGCCTATGTATCATCTGGCTTGTGTTCCTTTTCGATTCCCTTAGTAGGTAATAAAAACCTACATGCATTTATCAATCACAAAATTTCTAAATACCACAGAAACCCTTCAGATCCATTGAAAGAACTTCGTGCTATTTGTGCCACAATGATATATGCACACCGTACTTTTCATTAACTCGAAGTTTTAATGAAAGGACTGTACATAGAGACTCACAGGCTGATGAATAGAAGATTCTTTTAAGATATATCGTCTTTTTAAAGACAAAAATAGATAATAAAATTACATTATTTTTCATCATAGAATTACCAAAATAAAGCTTTTTATCTTCACTAAGCTGACAGTGCTATTAGAACTCAAACCAGGATATAATGAAATCATCAGTTTTCTGTACAGTAGATCTAGTCCATCTGTCCATAAACCTGGTTGTTGAGTGCATTATTCAATATTTTTTACTTTCATACACAAATTCGTCAAAAGCCAAAACAAAGAAAAAATCCTCCTTCTCGATCTCTACTGTATTTGGTGTCATGCAGATAGAGAACAAAAAGACCTGAAAACAGTATGTAAAAGACAACATGAAGCTCTTATTAATCCATGAACTACACAGATTGCTTGAGGAGATTACAACAACAGCAGAGTCTCTGGAGGAACTTAAAGGAAAACATGCTGCATAGCAACCTATAGTCTTGATTGGCAAGGGTGATGCTCAGGATGCTGAAAAGTTGTTCATGTTGGCATTATTGGACATAATCTCTCAAATAACCCCAAGTTTTACTGATACATAATGCTCTTGTGAGAATTGTGGCAGTGCACAAGCCTGAAGAGGTTTAGTATTAACATTGAAATTTTGTAACACCAAGAAGTTTGTAAGAGATTTGCAAAAACAGCAACAGCAGTATGGTTTCTTATACAAATCAGGTTTATTTTGTTATACTGTTCAGTAAAGATTTATTTGTGCAAGTTGGACATATATAATTCAAATGTGATCTAGATTTAAAATTATTCATCTCACAATGGGATCCAACACAATCTGAACAATATATGGAGCCACTCCTGTGACTTCTCAGTTTTCTCAGCCACTCATTTGACAGTGAGAAAGAAAGGCTGATCCACTCTGTGGAATGATTTACCTTCAGAGAGAAGCCTTCCTCTATTTTGACTACGGTGAACCACAAGGAACAACCTAGGCTAGCTATGAGATGCTGAAGTTGGATGAATAGAATTCTACTTCCTGTAGTAATTTCTGAGTAGAAATAGAAAGGCGGTGTCTATCAGGACTGTAACTTATTTCCTAAGGATTCTTATATGCTCAAATGGCTAAAACAATATAGGTCTAATAGCTTCCAAGGTTGACTACCTGTTTTTCTTTCAACTGTGTGTTCTCCTTTCTTCATGATAGAATATGGAATTCTGTGGTTCATATTCTGCTGTTTCTTTTGCTAATCCCGCTTCTCCATGTCTCAATGATTATCTCCTTTTATAATTGAAAAATTAAAACAGGATGGTGGAATTAATCTGCTCTAATCTAAGTGCCTAGAAGATGTTTCCCTAGGACTAACATTGCTGATGATCAATGTCTATATTGCCAATGAATAAAACCAGATATTTTTCAGAGAGGAATGAAACTCATCTCTCTCAGATCTTACTAAATACAGAGAGAACCTAAGATAACTAAGTCAGACTTATGCATTTAGCTTTTTATGATGTAAAAAATAACTGATGTTTATCCTGCCAGTGAAAATGATAGAGCCTTTCCTGTCATTGTTGACTCACTTTTCCCAGTCTGAAAATGCTAATAATGCTAGTGCATGTCTTGTCTGCCCAGATAGTAAATTTGGGCACTTAATAAATAGTCTACTAAATATTTTAACTTATTAATGCATTTTTTAAAATTTGCATCACAAAATAAAGAGATGAAATATCTGCTAGATTTAATAAGTATCATGCTGCATCTTTTCATATTCCTTAAAAACAACTTGTTGTTAAGGAAGACAAATTAACATAGAATGAAAATGTGAATGGTGAGGGAAAGGTAATGCCTGACAGAGAAATTTCAGCTTAAAACTTAAAAACCTGATTAGCAAATAAAATACTAAAGGAGTTACAATCATGTAGAACAGAATAAAGATTACCAGAAGAATCAATGTGGAAGAATTTTTTCCAAAGAGGCAATGTTTTCAGTGGAAGTGAAAGAACTGTCTAACATGTACAGAACTTACTATGTTGCATATATTCTAAAAAACAATTTTGCTCAAATGAAAAAAGTAAAAGATAATCAACATCAACAAACTCCCACATATAGACAGAATGAAGGAAAAAAGTGGATGTATTTAAGCTCCCCTTAGAAATTAGCAGCAAGTTAAGGTGGAAAAAATAATAATAAAAATAATAAAGTACCTTTCAGGAGATCCTGTTCTACCTTATACTGAATCCCTTTGCTTTTGTCAAATCTAGTACTTTCATTTACCCATCACTGCAATTATCTAATCAGACATTCTCTTTTCTCGCCCACGAATCATTAGTGAACTTAGTGGCCTAAATTTTTATTTGTACTTTATATTATGTCTCCTGGGTTTAAAATCAAATCTTGCATGTACAATTTTTCTCTATATTTCCATCTTTATATCAGAATATTATTTCATGCAGGACTTCAGCACCTGAAACGGTCATAAATATCTGTTATTTAAAGTATGTATGAAATATGGAAAAACAATTTTCCATGGAGCTTTGGTCAACGATCTTGTGTACTACTACAAGGCATTTGCAGCCCAGAAGGCCAATCAAATCCTGGACTGCATCAAGGGAAGTGTGACCAGCAGGTCAAGAGAAGTGATTTTGCCCTTCTACTCAGCTCTGGTGAGGCCCCACCTGGAGTTATTGTGTTGAAAAAATGGTGAATTTTTAAATTCTAAAAGGGATTAAATACGGTGAAAATGCAAGGCCTGGATGCTGACCAGTAGGATTTGACTTGATGTCACCACAAAAGGTCAAATTCAGGTATCTCAAGGCATATAAGAGTATAGGCATAACATAGTTTTAGTGTCACTAAATAGTGTCACTGAATAGTATTGAAGCCTAAGATGATAAAACTCAGATTTATTTAAATAAGCTTTAACTGTAGCCAAAATCTATTCCTGCATGCCAAACATGGAATAATATGATATTCATGGAACCACCATGAAGAAAGAAATCAATGGTACCACAATCAGCATTAGTTTTATCAAGTGACATCATCTATATTGTACTGTGTAAAGAAAGTTAAGTGAAAAACTTAACAACTTTTTATTTTTTCTTAATGGGTATAAATCAGAATAATTGTTAGGATATTATTTTGGCTCAGTGTAGTGCAATTAACAATAACAGGAAGTCAATCTTCTAATATTGCTTCAGGACTGAGAGAGACTACTAATGAAAAAAGTTTTGTGTTCTCTCTTCAGTATCTCCCTTAGAATAAAGTGTTTGCTTTAGGACATTTATGGCATCTGTTAACATACAATACCACATGGTGAATTCATATAATAATTTTATACTAATTTCAGTCATGGAAATTTGAATGCTGTCATGTCTCATTTGGAAATGATCATGTGATGAGACTATTTGTCCATTTTTCCAGATTGCTAGCCCTAAGGTTCTTACATAATCAAATCTAACTACATTGCTACATTCTTAAGATGTTTTATGCCACATTCCTAAGATGTTTTACTTTTTCATGGTATTCATCCATAGGTTTATGTAAGTGGTCTCCCTGGTTACATTTTTTGGAAATATAAAGCACCAGAAAAGAACGCTTTACGTTACATTTTTTTGGTTGTACAGAGTTAAGACTATTTTCCTTCCCAGCAAAGTTTTATGCTGCAAGGTATTGTAATACCACAATAATAAGAGCATATAAAGGACTAGGGAATAGAAATAATACATAAGTAGTCAAAATAATTCTATATAAGTAGCTATTATAATAGAGAAGAAAGCTGCTGCAATTTTAGCATATGCAAAATATTTTCAGGTATAGCAAACATGAGAATTATAATAATGAACAAAATACATGTAGAAACCAAAACTGTAGACAAAATACAGGTAATATTTTGCAGTCTCATTTCTACTGTGAGAGGACAAGAAGGATTATATTTGCATCTAATCCTCTAAGACCTCTGCAAGTGAACTTATAAAATATACGTACTGAAATCAAAATTAAGGAGGAAAAAAGAATTTTCCAAGTAAAACTTAAATTCTGAAAAGAAGAAAAAGTTTTAGAAGACATGCCATTTTCTTCTCAATCTTCAGCAACAATATCTCCCAGCTTTTGGTGACTAATAAAAGCTCTTAAAGTGGAAGAAAAACTTCAGCAGTGAATGAGTATTAAGCCAGGGATTGCTTGAGTAACTTTTAGACATAAAAGCCCATAATTCTAGGCTGCATACTGTGGTGAAAGAGGTGGAAAATTATCTTGTGTAGTTGTTGTCTATCGTCTTTGACAGCTAATAGAGATCAGGGAGGTCCCTAGTATTTATAAGAGGGCAACTGTTGTACCATTTTCAAAAAATACCAAAAGAACAATCCATAAAATTACTGGCCAGTGACCTTCACAGCCTGTGAGGAAAGTCATGGAACTGATTTAGCCCATAGCTGGGCTTAGAGCATTGTCGTATTGGTAGTGGAGGTGGTACAATGGGTGTATCATAGAGGTCTGTATCAGGAACTGTTCTGTTTAACATCTTTATCAATGATCTGGCAGAGGTGTTACAGAGCATGTTCACTGGTTTTAAAGAAGGATTAGCTGAGACACTGGAGGGCAGTGCTCCCTTCTTTAAAGTGAGCTAGATGGGCTGGAGGAATTGGCTAATGAAATCCAAGAAGGCCAAAATAAAGATCTGACCCATGGAAGGAACAGTGTCCCCTGCAGTGTGGAGACAAGCACTATGAGGATCCCAAAGTGAACCATGAGGGTATTGGACAGACCTGGGGACCAGTAGTCATCAGTGTTCATGAGCAGCTTCCCATATCTTAATTGGTGGGTCAGGACCAGGGGGCTGGCTGCTGGATCCTGTCAGGAACAGCATGTGATGGACCAGAAAATAACTACACTGCAGGTCCAAGGGGGCTGCTCAGGGTGCAAGTTACTCAGAGCAATGAGCTGAGTCCGGAGATGGAGCTGGGAACACACACCTATGGTGTCACTGGGGATGCTGCTGGGTGCCAAGGGCTGAGCTGAAATGGGGCACCTGAGATCCATGTAAAAGAATGCAATGGGATTCCAGGTAAAGGCAAGCCTACAGGAAGATAAGAGAGGTTCCTCATGGACTTACTCAAAGCCCATGCCTAGATATCAGATCATGATGTTGTATGACACATTCGTATTTCTGTAAGTGACCTTTGTAGTGCCTTTGTGTTTTGACAACTTGTTAAGTTTCTTATGAAGGGAATCAAAACTTACCAGGAAGAGAGGCAAAAGCTGAGGAGATGGAAAGAGAATGATAGAGAGGATGATGGTATGGTGCAAATTCAGATCTCACCTCTTGATCTCATCCACAGCATGCACTGGAAATACAGCAGCTGTATATAGAGAAAAATTTGAAAAAATAATACTTAACTCCATGTCTCAAAATGCAGACAGAAGATTACATTTCATAAGTTCCTAGTTTAAACCATGTTTGTAAAACAATGTAGCTTAGATGTGAAGGCAAGTTGAAGTTGTGGGAACATGGAGATCAGAGTAACAGTGAAAATGAGTAAAGTTCAAAGAGTATACAAAATGTGAGGTTGCACTCATACGAAAGAAAAAAGAATGGGATCAATGAGAATCAATGGATTTCTCAGACATCCAAAATAATACTTCACGTCTGAAGTATTTTTCTGGTATTCAGGGATGCATTCCTTTTATTTTTTCATTGATTTTCCCACAGTAACTCAGATCTTGTTGGAAATATGGAGGCATTTATTTCAGTCAGAGAAAAGTGAAAGAGGGGAATGAATAGGTAACCTTTAAAAAGGTTATACATCCATTTAAAAGCTATTTATGCTGCCAGTTTTACTTAGTCTGAACATGCTTCACCACTCTTGTCATGCTATGCACTTTTTAACTTCCCATTAAATTTTCCAGGCTTTCCTGGTCTGATAACTACTGGTAGTTACTTCCTTAAATATCTTCCCATTTCTTTCAGTCAAAAAATAGAGTTTCTGAATAAAATTATTATGCAAGCAACTGATTATTTAATAAAGTAGAAATGCAAACAAAATGAGTACAATGAAAATCAATTTAGATGTAAACCCTTCACATGAGACATTTGAAATAGACAGATTTATAGCAATGATTTGGCTCCCAATACGTAGGATTATGCCTGGTAAGGGGAAGCAGGATCAGTTACAGCCCTGGGGTGTTCAGGCAGGATCACAGTGATGAGGCTGAGCTGAATTTCTGGCTAAGCTAGACAAACAGTCCACAGGTCAAGATCAGTGGGATCAGTGGGATCCTGCAGCTGTGTTGTAGATCACCAAGACTAAAACACAGATTAGATAGAAACTGAAGACCCAAAGTGAAATGAGGCCCCTGAAACCATGGTTAAGGTATAAGAAGGGGCTCCAGATGAGACATTTAGGTTTATTGGTGCCCTCAGGACATCCTCTATCTCTCCTTTGTCTCTAACCTAAGTATTAAAATGAAAGAACTGCTTGAGAGAGTTCTGTGCAGACCCATAAAGATTCATAGATTCATAGAATGTGTTGGGTTGGAAAGGACCTTAAAGATCATGGAGCTCCAACCCCCCTATTATAGGCAGGGACACCTCTCACTAGATCAGGTTACTTAATGCCTTGTCCAGCCTGGCTTTAAACACCTCCAGGGAGGGGGCATCCACAGCCTCTCTGGGCAACCTGTTCCAGTATCTCACCAGTCTCACCATAAAGAATTTCTTTCGTATATCTAGCCTGAATCTTCTCTCTTCCAGTTTGCATCCATTATTCCTTGTTCTGTTGGCCCCCTTCAGGTATAGATAAGCTGCTATGAGGTCCTTCTTGAGCTCCAGCCCTCTG
>VZTY01003035.1:22686-58608 GCA_013400935.1 Turnix velox
TGAGGGGTGATCTCATTAATATTTACAGATATGTTAAGGATGAGTGTCAGATGGATGGAGACAGGCTCTTCTTATTGACCTCCAATGGTAGGATAAAGGGCAATGGATGCAAGACGGAACATAGGAGGTTCCACATAAATATAAGAAATAACAGTGGGGATGGTGGAATACTGGAACAGGCTGCCCAGAGAGGTTGTGGAGTCTCCTTCCCTGGAGACATTCAAAACCCGCCTGGACATTTTCCTGTGTGATCTGGTCTAGATGTTTCTGCTCTGGCAGGGGGATTGGACTAGATGATCTCTTGAGATCCTTTCCAATCCCTGATTTTCTTTGCTTCTGTGAACTTAGGTTCTGTACAATCTTATATATTGTTTTCTAAGAATAGTACTGAGATACTCAAAAGGTTAATCTTCTCAAATAATTCAGCCTTGTTAAAATTGAAGCACTGCCAACAATTTTAAGCACATTTCATTAACATTTCTTTCTAGGTAAAAGTTTTTTGCTCTGAATTTACTGTCCAATCTATAATTTTTTACAAATGCTTTATGCCAAATTACAGAAATAAAATAGATCTAAAAGGAAATTAGGTTTTAATATAGTCTCTTCCTATTGGCTCTATCTAACTGCTAATGTAAGAGGAAAGGAATTAGTCTTTTACCCTTGGGAAATTGCTTGCATCTAGTGCTTGTACTAGCTTGTATACACGTCAAAGATTTCCTTCTGCAGAGGATGATGACAGTACCCCTATTATAAAAAAATGTCTGGAATTTAAAATTATTTTGCACATAATTATTCTATCTTTCGCAGTTTAAGTTCTTGCAAGAGTGATGCTTAAGAGTGGCTCAGGGATTGCCAAGGTGAACAGTTCTGTACTATAATCTGTAGTGGGGTGCTCTAGCACAGTGCACAGGGGAATTTCTCATACCATGAAGACTGTAATGTGCACTTAGACACTTGCCACTATCCTACAGCTCTTGTAACAACAGCTGACTGTACCATGGGATGGCCAGGAACAACAGTGGCCAAGTCTCCTTTCATCTATAAAACAAGCCCATAGTGACCATTGCATTATAAATAGGGTCTATAAACAGAGCATGATGTGTCAGCAAGGACATGGCACAGCAGTCTGCACAGCAGTTTGTGTGGCAAGGTATGCAGGAAGAGCATGGATCTCTGCTGTATCAATCAGGTAACAAAGGTATCCCTCTGACAGAAGGCTATGTCCACTCTAAACTCTGTACCCACAATAACAAAGTTTCCCAGACAGAAGTTATCTCCCATGCTGTCATCCAGGGGTCAGGCTGCAGGACATACCCTGCTCTCATGTGAGTATGGGCCAGCAGTGGTGAACTCACCTGTGGTAGATGTGCCTAGGCAGAGGAACTGAACTTTGGCAGAAGGCCAAATATGAGGAACTCCTCTGCCTAGTGGCACAGATTCAGGAGGAGGTGTGTAGGTTGAGGAATATCAAAAAGTCAGAGAGAGGGAAATAGACTACTGGAATCACACCCTGCCTTCCCTGGTTCCCTGGAGCAGTCTCAACAGACAGATAGGATGCATGATAGAGAGGATTCCCCATTACCAGCTAGCTAAACACAGTGCCTTAAGGTATAGGGAACAATGGCAGCCCTCTTTGACCACTCCAGCTTTCCAGGTGTCCCAGTCTGCAAGTGGAACGGAAAAGTAATGAGTAGAATGATTCATCCAGCTTGGAGGTTGTGGCTGAGTTGACCTTGCTTCAAAACCATTTACATAGAGAATAAAAGACAGATCATTGTCATAGGAGCCTCTTCCCGAGGGGAACAGAAGGCCAAATATGACTGGATCAGACCCACTTCTTTGGGAAGTCTGCTGAATCCTGGCTTAAAGAAGTGAAGATTATTGATTTTTTTAGCTAGGCAATAATGAAGACGCAACAAGAAGCAACTGTTCAGCTCAGATCTGATTTGATGTTTTACTACATGAATGAAGTAATAGTTTCTCCAATTTGTTCAGCTTTAATGTAAACACATTCTACCATGTCTGGGGAAAATGACAGATTAGAAGGAATAGCAGCAAACAGTGTATAATCAATTTTTACTGCCTAGAGCCATGTTTTGTGTACATGGATATTTGTGTGATCAACTTAAAGCTAACAGAAGACAAGCTTGGTTTTGACCCTGCAAAGGCTGGTAGCATTTCAGAGTCTAATGCTTAGATTAAATCATTGGTGTCAGAGGCTAATGGGCTTCAGTGTACGAAGATAACACTTTGAAACTGCCACTTCTGTTTGGACAGAGGATTAGAGTGGACTTCACATTGTAAGGCTAATTTTTTCAGATGCATTATTTGTAATGGAATCTTAGATCATAGATAACTTTTGTTTCTTTGTGCATTACTCTATTGTCTTAAACATTCTTAAACAATTTCCTTTCAGAGTTTTCTTTTTTAACACAGAAAAAGTATACATGTTGAAGGAATTTTAAATTTTTTCATCATTTATTGCTTGTACCACTCAGAATAACAGAAGATTCTGTAGATAATGACATTATGTACAAAATACAAAATTATTGTGGTATCTTATTCTACTCACAGCCTTATAATTCTATAGATGTGAATATATGTGTAATTTCTTTATAGCTAACTCTTGTATCTGTTTATAATTTCATGTCATAGTAAATAATATTGGGGAAAGTTCTCTTTCCTACTTCCTTTTACTCCAAAAGTAGGTTAGCAACTTATATGATAAATGGAATCCCAGACCTAAACACTTTTCTCCTTTTGATTTGCCAATAATTTAAGGCAATATTATTTCAAATGCCAGCAACATAATTCATGGGTTCCTGTTTTATTTAATTCCATTAAAAGTTTATGCAAAGCATAATTCATTACCACAAATTTATAATAGATTTCCCACAAATCAGAAAGTATTCTGAATAGCAAATCATGTTCATATTATCGTGTATGTTCTTGAACTATTTTTAACTGATACTTCTTTTAATCAACATCTTTCTTTGTCAGTACTATTCAAATCAAGTTACACATTTCAGAGTCAGTTCTTCTGCAATATGCATGTTTATGATTTTACATAGATGCTAAGATTATTTACAGTTATAGTCAATTTTCTAGAATCAAGATTATACAGAAAATTGCATTTACATAAAGCTATAGAAGAGGAGGACAGAGCACCAAAAGAAAGTATATAGAAATTGTGCAACACTCATTGAAGGCTATACTATAAGCAGGACTATGTTTTATATCTTTTAGGATCAGGGTGGTTGTATCAGTGGAATAGTTTCATTATCTTACTGATTTTATAATCTCTTGGTAGCACTGATGGATGGGAAAAAACTCTAATTGCATAGAATCTGTGAAATGCCTTTAAGCATGTGACAGTCACTTGCATTCTGAAATATAAAAAATAAAAATGTTTGAAACATCGTGTGTTGATAATATGTCAACACTTTATTTTGAAAGTTGCACAAAAATTAAATGCTATAACATGAAGCTTTGGAAAATAAATATTGCAGGGCTTGATGAAAAGTACTGAGTAGATAGCTCAAACTATTTGTATGTATTCATAGCCTATTGTACATGTTAATATATTTTATACTTGCCTGTTTCTTCAGGAAACATGGCTAATCCTTAAAGTATTTCCTAGTAAAGGAGCAATGTATTCTGGGATATAGGACCAAAGGCATCTCTTATTGCTTAGGACCATACTCAGGAGCCCTAACAAGGAATGTTCAAATACCAACTTTTTCATGGTTCAGCTATGCAAAAAGGACATTAATATCTCAATTAGAAATCTGGTTTTAATTTTGTTGTATGGATCAGGCTTCTGGTCTATTTCTGCCACAGCAGCTGAATAGTTCTCTCTGCTTCCTTGCCCCTGCTATCACCCTCGTGCCCTGGTTACAAATCTAAAACTGTATTTTGTTGTAGAAGTCATTAAAGCAATTTTAAATTAAATCTGATATTTGGCAAGCAGTTGCACTGTGACTCTCCCTCAAGACTGGAGTGACACGTCAAATTGCTTAGAGTGAGTTAAAATTCTGGACACAGCATTTTCAATAGCAAGCAGCTTAGGAAGCATTTTCTTAGTATTCTGTATAAATAAGGCTGGATCCTTTACAGTGCTGATGGTTAGTGAAGAAAAGCACAAGTCTGAGAGCAGAGGGGTTTTTTTGTAGTAAATTTCCAGAACTTTAGAAAGTCATGGTGAATGTTTTTATGTAAAGTTCTTTTAAGACTGCTTAAAAAATAATGTTCCATTTCAGGATGGTGTGAAAAAAAACTTTCAAATTCAGAAACTTCACCATTGTGCAATAAAATCGAATGGTCTGACTGTCAGAAAGAGAAGAAAACTGTGACAAGTTCTTACATTCATGAAAAGAGATATAAACTGCTTAAAATTTTTAAAATTGCATTCCTACTTGTCATGATTTGACTGTCTAAACAGATATAGATCTAATTTTTTTTTTCACACTGTTACACTCCAGAGTGGAAAAATAATTGCGGTGGAAATACTTTGCTTTAGTTTAAAACACAAAATCAGTGAGACGAAAGTTCTGAAATAGAATCATACACAGGTTTTTTTATGTGATAAGTAGAGGATGGAAATTAGCATTGTGCTGTTGGCATACTTCAGAAGAACTAGTCAATGAAATATTATAATACCTCAAGTATTTTGACTTGATATGTGTTATTGCAAGAAAATAATAGATTGAAATTATTTGAATAGATAGCCTGTTGCCAAGAAAGCTGGCCAAACACATCTAGCTGGACTAACAATGAAAATGGGAACATGGTGGCACTGTGCAGTTGTCTCTCAGTCCTTCTTTTCCCTTGCAATTCCTGACAATTTTCGCTTTGCCAGTTTGAAAAGACCATTTATCTGCTATCTCAAAGCAAATAATCATCTGTAAACTTTTATAGGACTGCCTCTTCCACTACACATCATCTCATTAAGGAAATCCTTGTTACATTTCCCTATGGACATACAGGGATCTCAGCCTGAAGTAATGATTGCTGTTAATTAGACTAAACCAATAACTAAACAGAGGAGGAATTTCTGAGGAAGAAACTCTTACAACCCAGAGGGAATCCTTCAGTTGCTGCTTTCAAATGAATTAATTACTCATTCTCCTTCTTCACCACAGTTTGAAAACTTATTTGAAGATCCGAATGTTAGCAACAAGCAATTTTTAAGATCATGAAAGAAAATTTTGAAACATCAGTAGAACTTCTCAGAACTTCTATCCAAACTGGTACTTTTATATTGAGCCATTTTATTAATGTAACTTCTATGACCTTAAACTTTTGCTGTTTGTCATTAGACTTTATGTTATAAACCAAAATAATTTCTGATATTTGAATAAAAAGACTTGTTACAAGTAGAAATTTTAATATTTTATAGTGATTTCTGTAATTACAATGAGACTTTGTGATTTTTCCATTCTAATAACGTGAGACTATGATAATATGATTAAATTAATAAACTGAGGGCTTTGGAGAAGAATGTTATGTTCTTCCATTTTCCTCCTGTTTATCTGTTGATCTCCTAGAATTATATATGCCAGTATTCAAAAGTACCAGAAATTAATGTGTAGCAAGAATATAGCCTGATTGTGCAAGCACATCAGCAAATTAAACCTGAGTGAAATGGAAAGCTAGAACATAAGAACATGATACAAAAGAGTTTCATAGTGTTCAGTAACAACAGAGCAGCTTTGAAAAGTTGCCAGAAGAACTTACAATCTGTAGCATAAATGCCTGTGTCCTTACTGCAAGGTTAACACAGAAATGGCAAAAGAAAAAAATTGTTTTTAGCTAACAGAATGTCCTGGTTTGAGATAAAATACAGCAAATTTTCTAGTTTGCAACTTCACTTTTCAGCTAAGCTTCTTCTATCTGACTAACCTCTGAAATTAATTGCACATTTTTCAGAAACTGTTTACTCTCAGACCTGATTATATCAAGGAATCATATGCAAGAGGCTCTTATTTTCNCCTTATTTGAAGATCTGAATGTTAGCAACAAGCAATTTTTAAGATCATGAAAGAAAATTTTGAAACATCAGTAGAACTTCTCAGAACTTCTATCCAAACTGGTACTTTTATATTGAGCCATTTTATTAATGTAACTTCTATGACCTTAAACTTTTGCTGTTTGTCATTAGACTTTATGTTATAAACCAAAATAATTTCTGATATTTGAATAAAAAGACTTGTTACAAGTAGAAATTTTAATATTTTATAGTGATTTCTGTAATTACAATGAGACTTTGTGATTTTTCCCAGTCTGGAGCATGATACAGTTTTGTTTAAATTATATACCTTTTATCTTTTTTAATTTTCATTTTTTTATATAATTTTATTATCTATTTAAGTATTTCAGAATTTTTCTGAACTCATAAATCTCTTTATTCCTTCCTCTCCTGTCTTTTAAGAGAGGAGGGGCCTTTTGTGCCTAATCCAGAAATTTTTCTAAAGCCTTTCTAGAATATTTCAGAAAATTACAACGTCTGGTGAAACTGTACAGTATCAACAGACCAGGTATGGATGTGTAATGCCAGGGAAAAAGTGAATTCTTCTACTTGACATTTGCTATTTTCATTCATTTATACTAATACTTCAGTTTCAGAGATTAAATAGACACTGGAGGGGGGATGTACACAAGTTGTGCTGGGGTAAAGATGTTGAAGGCTAACTTGTGATTTTTTATTACAAATACAATTTTTCACTTATACTGTACTGAACATAGTGAATTCTAGCTCTATATTCTTCTTAGTGGGTGGTTAACTTTCATTATTCAGAGAGGTTGCTATTCAGGGAAGTTTCCTCTAAAAAGTAAGAAATTAAAAAAACAAATGTAACTGTCCTAACTCTCATGTAACTCTTAATTACTTGTATCTTGGTCTCTTATTTTTTAAGCTGAACAAAGGAAAAGGGTCTCAAACAGAGCACTCCTCACAGATCATGCCACCTTAGTGTGGTCGCTAGCTTTGAACTGCAGCTGCTACCTTTCTCCAAGAAGTATCTTTCAGAGATGGGACTGGCCCAAAATAACATAGACATAAAACAATCACATGTCCTTGGAACAGATGTCTGCCCTTCTTATTTACCATTGCAGATACAGCCTAATGGATATTTATAACTTCTTTTTGGACAAGAAGATCCAATCCATTAACACAATTTTCAGAAGTAAACTAACTTAGTGAGAAAGATGGAAAATAATCTTCGCATATAGGAAATGGAAGCTGGAAGCAAAGCTCTGTCAAATTATGCAAATAACAGTTCACTTAAAGATCACATCTGCAGGCAATATGGCACACTCTGAGCTTCAGAAGAGAGAGATTTTTCAAATGTCATGAGGCATGTAATCCTCTTAACTCCAGAATTTGCTCTACTGTATATTTGTCAGGAGTTCCAGAAAATCTGTGCAACCTGTATGTCTCATCAGGCTTGTAAATCAGATACTTGCAGGTAGTGAATGTGGAGAATGAAGAAGGGCCTTGACAGTGGGCTGTGGACAAGACCATGTTTTCATTAATCGTGCATGGGAAGCAAGTATTTAAAATGCAATCTTGGAAAAGAGGATTCTAAGAGTATACCTGCAGGAAAGGTGGTGAGATACATAATTCCCTATCCAAGGGAAAATGTATGTCCTTACTGTTGAAGAAATGACATTGAGGTTCTTGACTTTTTATCTCTTTTTTTGAACCTTCCCTGTAAGAGCTTCCCTCAGCTACTTCATTTATGCTTCATAGTAGTTTTCCATTTGTACGTTTCTGTGCCAGGATTTCTTACTCTTTTTAGAGATTATTTAATGGCCAGTTTCTTTCTGCGATGCTTCTTCAGGTGCAGACATCATCTCTGTAAAACATAGGAATTAATTTGTCATCAAAACTCTTTCACTGCAGAACATAGAAGAAATCAATTAAGAAGGGGAGATAATGAAAAGCTTTGATACAGGAGTATGGCAGTCATGTAAGCTAGGTCATTTCAAGGGTGAGGAAGCAGAATAAAGCAGAAGTGGAAAAGGGTTACTAAAATAAACATATGATGGGTTACAGGAAAAATGAGGAGGCTGTGTAGGCAGTAGGACTGTGAGAGATAGACATTTTACCCCATTTTTGCATTATAAAGTGTCATCCATACAAATGTGACCTTCTCTCTTTATTTAAAATAGACCTTCTCTCTTTATTGAAATGAGGTTGTAGCAAGGTGTGGGTTCGAGTGACAGGAGGCAGAACAAGAAGACGTTACACCATGGGAGATTTAGATTATACATTAAGAAAGAATTCTTCACTGAAAGGGTTGCAAAGGCAGATCAGCTAAGTGGTAAAAGCTTCATCCTTGGAGATACTCAGAGAAGTAAACATGGTGCTTGGCAACATAATTTATTGGTGGCAGAGGGGTTGGAACTCGATGATCTTTAAGGTCCCTTCCAACCTGAACTATTCTATGATTCTATGATCACTGTTAGGTTGATGGCTGAATTAGATGATCTATGATTCTAAAGCTAGAGGGGAAAAAAAATCAATATTGAAATTCTAAGACACAGAATGCAAGCACTATAGCTCTGTCTAAATTTTAATATTTCATTAAATTTGGTTGCAATCCCAAGCTTATTCATTTTTAAATCTTGAATTGGAAGTGTTACCATCTTAAATGCAAACTGAAAGTATCACAACATAATATAGTAATAAACTTTAATTTGGAAGATATCTATGCCTTTGAGCATCTGCCAATAGTAACTCGTAAAGAAAAACATAATTAAATGTACTCTTCCTCACATCAATCTTCTTATGCCTTTGAGATAAAACCTGAATCAATATAATAAGAGAGATAAATATTGCAGTGTTTGATTTGATTATTCACAGTGGTTTTAATAAGAAAACTAAATTCTGCTTGTATCACAGAATGTGGTGTTTGGCTAGGGATTTTTTTTTTTTTTAATTTAAAGTATAATTAATGCACTGAGTAAGACATAATGGTCTAGATGACAAAATGTGTTTTAGTGACACCGTGACATTAATGTTCTTTTATTCTGCAACAAAAATTACAATTAGAGGGAAACTTCAAGCAATATATTACTGAAAATTTCAAAAACCAAGGAACGCGTCATGTCAATATGAATAATATTTTATAATAATTTTACATTATCCTAATGTAAAATATAAGCGCAGTGATGACTTTCCTGTCTTCTCAAATAAAAGTTACAATAATTGATTTAGAGCTCCAGTTCACAATAAAACAATTACAAATATAATACATTTATATGTCACAGTAGATGTGGTAATAATCATAGACGTTGAATAAAGTGGTTGTTCCTCAGAGCTGTTTTAAGTTTCAATTGTGAACATCCTTCAAGAAAATCCATGCCTCTCTAAATTTTTATGATAGTGCTACTTTCCCCAAACATTTGTACAGATGTCACTTGTATTTCTTTACAGGCCTAACGGGTTTGGCATCTGAGAAAGGTTTTTAAATGATGGTTTGTAGTGCTGGTTCTTGAGTTGTTGAGTGAAAAAGTGCATGTTCCTTAAGAAGATGTCTAATTAATATAAAATTTGATATTATGAGAAAAAAGATTGAAGAAAAATTAAAATTAAATACAATTTATTTTCTGGTTCAGTCTAAGATTAGATACTTCTGGGGCAGTAAAAACATAACTGTGAAGGAGTGTGTTTTCATTTAAGTAAGAATTATGTTTTAACATAGAAGATTTCACAGAGTAAAAAACGTTCACTTCTGAGTACTATCTAAACAAGTCAACAGCTCTGAATGCTATTTTGCACAGTCATAAAAATTACAGATATTATTAATGAAAAATTTCAGATTTTATTTAAAAAAAAGGAATCCCTTGCTTCATTAAATGTATTTCAGAGGGCCAAAGTTCTAATACCCATATCTTGACTTATCTACCACTAGTACTGAAGATGGAACTCCACAATCTTTAACTGATTTCTGATAATATTACAACACATATGAATGTTTGGAAACTGAAGAACTATACTTTGAAGAAAAGGATGGATGGAAGAAGAATTGTTGAAGAATGTGGCTGCATACCAGGGGAAGCAGGATCCACCCACTGTGTGTGAAGAGCAGGTTCGTGAACAACTGAGAAACTTGGAGGTGCACAAGTCCATGGGACCCGATGAGATCCACCCATGGGTCCTTAGAGAACTGGCAGATGAAGTTGCCAAACCACTGTCCATCATATTTGAAAGGTCATGGCAGACTGGTGAAGTTCCCACTGACTGGAGAAAGGGGAACATAATTCCCATATTTAAAAAGGGAAAGAAGGTGGACCCAGGAAACTACAGGCCAGTCAGTGTCACCTCTGTGCCTGGCAAAGTCATGGAGCAGATCCTCCTAAAAGGGTTGCAAAAACACATGGAGGGTGACACAGAGGTGATTGGAGGCAACCAACATGGCTTCACCAGGGGCAAATCATGCCTGACCAATTTGGTGGCCTTCTATGATGGGTTGGAAGGGACCTTAAAGATCATCAAGTTCCAACCCCCCTGCCATAGGCACGGACACCTCCCACTAGATCAGGCTGCCCAGTGCCAGGTCCAGCCTGGTCTTGAACACCTCCAGAGAGGGGGCATCCACAACCTCTCTGGGCAACCTAAATCTCACCTCTTCCCATTTGCATCAATTACTCCTAGTCCTGCCATCCTGGACCCTATTAAAAAGTCCCTGGGAACAGGACAAAGACAGCAAAATGAAGCACCCAGCTCAGGTTTTTAACTTTGTTGGATTTGGAAGTGATGACACAGCACACCCCACACACCCCCAGCCCTGCCCACCTTGGCCATTGCCATTGTCCCAGTGATGTGGGGTGACAGGGCTGTGACATCACAGGTGTCACCAGGCACCGAGCTGTCACCTCAGCACAGGGGTCCCTATAAAGCAGAGGCCACCCCAGCCTGGCCAACAGTGGATGGTGGAGCATGCACCCAACAGCAGCAGCAGCTCTGTCCTCTCTTTGCCTTCCCGCTGCTGAGAGCTCAGCTTGTCCCAGCAGTGCACAAGGAGAGGAAACTGTCCCTGAGCGGCCATGCCCAAGGGAAAGGCTGAAAGATCCAGTGCGAGGAGGGGAAGCTCCTCCACGTCGAGGACACGCCTCAATAGACCTCAACTGAGTCCAGAGGAAGACCGTATGACTTAGTCAACATACCCAAATGAGAACATGACATGATAGCTTCAGTTATGTTTATTAGAAGTTTTGAAAATGTTAATCTTCAGAAAAATAAAAAAGGGGTTTGAAAATTATCAGCTTGCACTTAGTTAGAACAAGTAACCAAGTTGTGAAATCTGAAATGCTTTACAAACATTGAACCTCACAAAATGCATTGCTAAAAAGAAGAAAAGGTATTCGAATGGAGATTGGTGCATGTACTGAGCAAGAATAAAACTTGCCCATATCAAACTGCTTTTTTTTGATGTGTCAATAAGTAATTTATTAGTTTTCTTAACCCTGATTACTTAACATCCTATTGATTTTCTACCAACTCGGAGCTGAAGTGAAAATTATGACTTAACACATTTAAATCACCTCATGGAAATCTTACTTATTAAATTCAAAATCTATAGCTCCTTTTAAGGTCAATTAAAAAAAGTGATGCATCCAAATCTAGTTCATCTGCATTTACAAATGATGATTTAGACAGTTGACACATCAATCAACCTATTAGATGTCCATTTCTCTTTATTGACTATATGAGGAGAATAAAACCACAAACTCAAATTTAACTCTGAAATAGTTAGAAATAGTTAAGAGAAACCTTCTGCACTGAAAGGGATTACAATTTTTAATTGAAGAACTTCATCACCTCAATGGAAGAGGAAGGGATAGAAGAGAGGATGAACAGTTTTAAATAGTTTGGAAAAGGAAAGTTTTTCAGCTTGACTAAAAGAACATTCAGAAGTCAAAGTGGGCCATT
The DNA here is from genome assembly GCA_013400935.1 of Turnix velox. Lineage (NCBI taxonomy): Eukaryota > Metazoa > Chordata > Aves > Charadriiformes > Turnicidae > Turnix > Turnix velox. Next base: position 34,625 of record VZTY01003035.1, read on the forward strand.
CTAACTTAGACTCTGCATAGGAAATTGATAATTTCAAAGTAACTATTTGTGGCTAAACGGAACAAGTGAAAACAGACAATAGAACAGCAGAAAAATAGAAACTGACTTAAAACATGACATGGTTTAGAATTTTATTCTTTATGACATGTATTTCAGATCAGAACAGAACACAAGCCAAAACACAAATAAAATTTATCAATTTTTTTTCTTTCTATATGTGTGAGAATATAAATGTTGCATTCTTTGGTAGACTGCTAATCGAATTTTCCTGTAATGTCTACCTTGAATTAGAAGAGTTAGGTTTTTTTAATTACAGATATGTCAGTCTTCAATCACAATATTTTTATGAGTAATTACAATATTGTAGAAGCTTCAATTGTTCCCTGTTCTTTCTAGATTAATAAAAATTGTTGATCTCTTTCAAAATTAGTTACAAGCTGCACTCTACTGTGATTATAAGTCTCAAGACTTAATATACAGAAAAGTTTCAACTTCTCCTTCTAAGTGAACAGAAAGACATTCTGATCAAGATACTGACTTCTAATTCAGGGGAGTACTCATACTATGAAATTTACTATATTGTCACCTTTATTTTAGAAAAACCCGAAAGGTAAATCCAAGTCATCAGATCTAAAAATGTTGTTAAAAGGTGTGATTTACTGAACACTAAAAAGAAAAAGAAAATAATTGATGAAGATTACCTGCAGATTTGTATTTTCTTTTTCATTTTTCCCCTTAAGGTCAACTAACATGCCTTTTTGTCTTTCCCTGTAAATATATCTGCTTGCACAGTTATTTCTGTATCGTTTTATATACGTTTGTCTTCTTTAATACATAATAAATTCAGTAGTCTATGGATCACATTCTGCATTTACTATTTTTCTATTTGAATGCCTAAAATTAAACCAAGCATTATTTTGTACTTGCAGAATGGAACTAGGTAAGATTTTAAAAATTATGGACTCTCTGTGAGGTTTTAGGACCTTACTCATGTCCTAGAACTTGGTGAATGCCCTTTGTATGCCTAGGAAAGGTGTATTTTCCCATCTGCTCCCTTCATTCAGTCTTCATTCATTTTTCTTAAGCAGAAAATACTTTCTTCACCTTTTGCCCTAAGTCAATATAGCTTTGTTCGTAGTGTTGCTTTTTGTTCTTTCCAAAATGTAAGAATATCTCTGTTGTGTTCACATTAAAAAAATACCTAAAACCCTGATGATCTGAAAGTACACTCAGTGAATTGTTGGATTTCCATTTTTGCCCACGCTTTTTCCCTATGCTTATGTTTCCATAGTAATTGAGGACCTGGACTGACCTCTTTGAATGTTTGGATTTAGTTTTTTTGAACGTATATACTGTGTTTTGACCTGTTGGAGAAAACAAAGCCAAATTGTGCACATACTCAGGCTCAGAATTGCTGTAATCTGTGCTGATCTTCAGCTTCTGTGGAAATGGATGTCCATTAAGCACTGATGCCAGTTACCTGTCTTACATGACCTCAACCTCCTATCTGACATCAACATGACCTGTAGTGTTCACTGCTGAGAGCAGCTGAATATGTATTGTGAACTCTTCAAGACGACCTGACTCATGCAGGCAAAGTGCCTTTTATATTCATGATTGTCAGGTTATGCATGGTAGCATAACAAATGAATTAAATTTTCCAGAAGGCTAAGGCTGTAAAGAGGTAACTGTGAATAATGCTAGTCATCATGCATGGGAATGCATCTGAATCTGTTTCACAGAACCACAGAATATCAGGGATTGGAAGAGACCTCAAGAGATCATCTAGTGCAATCCCCCTGACAGAGAAAGAACACCCATACCAGGTCACACAGGAAGGCATCCAGGCAGGTTTTGAATGCCTCTAGAGAACAGACTTCACAACCTCTCTGGGAAGCCTGTTCCAGTTGTTCTCTCACCCACACTGAGAAAAAAAAATTCTTGTATTTCTGTGGAACCTCCTGAGTTCCAGTTTGCACCCACTGCCCTGAGTCCTATCATTGGAGGTCACTAAGAAGAGCTTGGCTCCATCGTCCTGACACTCACCCTTTATATATTTATAGACATTAGTGAGGTCACCCCTCAGTCTCCTCTTCTCCAAACTAAAAAGACCCAGCTCCCTCTGCCATTCCACATAAGGGAGATGCTCCAACCCCTTCATCATCTCAGGCTCAGGGCTTGACTATCTCAAGCAGTTCCCTGCTCTTCTTGAACTAAGGGCGCAAGAACTGGACACAATACTCCAGATGTGGTCTCGCCAGGGCATAATAGAAGGGGAGGAGACCCTCTCTTGACCTACTGACTATGTCCCTTCTAATACACCCCAGGATGCCAGTGGCCATCCTGCTGTCTACTGTTTAGACAGTTATATTGTATAAGGTATTTATCAGCCAGTTGCTATATTACCTTATTTTATATACTAGTATGGAATTCAGAAATATATACAAATTGCAGATAAAAAGTATTGTGTGAAGATCAGCGAATTCGTGATATCTCCACCAGGGTTTGGAAGCCAAAACACATTAGAGGGGTCCTACCTGCAAGGAGGAGTGGACAGGGCAGGTGACCCAAAATTGACCTACAGGAGTGTTCTATCCTATCTGTTCCATGCTCCATATAAAAGCTGAAGGATCAAAAGGTCAGCTCTCTTTCTTTGATGGCCAACATCTAGGAAAGACCCTGCCTTTTATCCCAATCTAAGCACTCCTGACTCCAGATTCTGACAGTCACTGATTGCAAGTCTAGGACATTCCCTGTGTCTAGTGGGGACATGATCATCATCCCGGGAGCCTTGTGTGATTTTGTATGTTTTTTTATGTTTTCCCTTTTAATTTTATTTATTATTTCATTATCTATCAAATTACCTTAGAGTTTTATTTTTCTAAACTCATAAATCTCTTTATTCCTTCCTCTCCTCTCTTTTGACAGAGGAGGGGGGGGTCCATCTGTCCTTCAGAGTGGCCTATTGGGCCTAGCACAGGACACTACTGAAGTCATCTCATCAGGTAGTCACCCAATCTAGTACAAAACATAATGTCGGACCAGCTCAGTATTTCTCAGTGATTCATAGAGGTTAATGAGGAATGAATTGAAGTAACAAGCAATTAACACAATGCCACTTATTTTCATTAGGAAAAAGACACTAGTCATATTATATTGGTGTTACAAATATAAGGGGAGAACATCTTTTCTGTTAATCACTATGATTAAAGCTTGGGTACACTGATCTCTGTGACAATTTTGTTTGCTAGAGAGTAAAAGGAGGCCAGTCTAGTGTAAGTTATAACTTCTGTTTAAAAGAACAACACTGATCTTAAATGATGTAAGCTTTCTTACTTAGCTTCCTTTTTATATGCATTTATTAACATGGGATTTCAGTCATCATCCTCTGTTTCACTCTTTTAAAAATGATGACCAATGACATCTCTCTATGCCTGTACTTTTTGTCTTAGGCAAAAAGGAACTTTAACCTTTCTTTTAAAAACTTGAGGAATTATGATAATGGCATTAATCAGAAAGAATACTTAATCATTGTCTGAGAATTGTGGAATAGTGTCAATAGCTTGATAGGATTAATGCAAGGGTGAGGCACTAAAATATGTATTTGTTTTTCAGCTTTGAAACATCATTGTAGCTTCCTACAGATCTATGAGAAACTCATCTCAAATAAACATATTAATATCAGTAGACTCGGAGACCTAGTGGTTTAGCTTGAAGTTACAGGGAACTTTTGCATGGAGTCTGGAAAATAGTATTGGCTCAGAACTAAAGGAAGATGGTGAACATTTACCTCTGGAATTCCCTTACAGCCTAAATTATTAAATTATTTTTTGGTGCATTCAGTGGCAGGAGAATCTGGAACAAATAATTCGAGTTCTCGTTATTAGTTTACTTTCCATTAAGGAAAGACTACAAAAATAGAGAAGAGAATTAACATTACCAGTTGAACACACTTTTTTTTCAGCTCAGTTTGACACCAGTTTTCACCCAGCACACATATCTACTTAGCACCCCCCTCTGCAATTGTACCTTCTCTTGATGCTCAGATCTGGAGGTTTCCAAAAGAGTAAGACTCCAGCAGCACACCAGCAGCCTGGTTATTTATATAAATTCACAATAAGTGGTAGTTCGTTTGCCTCAAAACTTCATTCCAGTGGCTGGAGCTATCCCAAAAAGCCTCTGTCATGAGGGATCCTGCTCATCCACTAACTGTTGTTTAATGTTGCTGTTTTATTTCACGTCCCCTGAAATCTTTAGGTTCTTTTACCCATAACATAATTTTCTCACTAAGTTATGGGTCTTTCCTGCTTTCTCAATAAATGTAGCTTTGTTTTTCTTACAGGTTTGTGACATATTTCTGATATAAATGCATTTTTTTCATTGTATCCATTAAACTGTGCCCTCTTCTTAGGTGTGTTCTCTGGAGTGGTACAGAAGGGATTATGGACTGAAGGTTTTCATGCACTTCAGGAGCTGTCAATCCATCTCAGAAGGACTGTCTTGTACTGGGAAGAAAAGATGGACATTTCTCTTGTACAGAGTACATTGGAGTAGAATATGTGAGCTATTAGAGGCTAGGAAATGGTCTATGGTCTTCTCTTTATAGAGCACTTCAGCCAGAAGCTGAGGCAAATAAACACGGGAATATTTCTTACAGGAACTGTAAAGTAAAGGAAAGGAAAAGAGGACGGTATTGTTATTTCATCAAGGGAGAAGGTTGGTATTCTTTGTCAAGAGTGGTAAAAATTTACTTTCTGATCTTCAGGACCTAATTAGCTAGAGCTGCCCTCTTAGCCATTACGAAGTTGTTTTAGGCCCCCCAGAGAGGGAATAGACAGACATCAGCATTTTCCTACCATCTCCTTAAGAACTGCAGAGCAAGCAAAGCTTCCCTCATTCTCCGTCCTGCTTTCTCCTGCTTGGTACACTGCAGCCGTATTACTAATACACTTTTTATAAGCTAATTGCTTGGTCCTGTAAGAAAGCTGCATTTTCCTGCAGAGAAAGAATTTTCAGGCACATGCCACAGTATAGAAAAGGTCAAAAAAAGACAAAGAGAACCAGGGAACACACAATCAGAGTTATATCTGTGCAAAAGATTTGTATAGAATTAGATTATGAAGAAGAAAAAGAAAGGGAAGGAATGAATAAAGTACACAGGTGTTCACCATCTCTTTAATTTATTATTCACCTTATGACATTTGCCACTGATTTACATTTTTCTAATCTCTTAGTCTAATCCTGCATATCTGCCATTTCATCATAGCCCCATTAAAAGAAGGTACAGAAGATGTGTGCTAGCATGTATGGTCATCAAAAATAAAAAATGCATTTTTATTGCTGTCAGGATGGATTTTACCATAGAAGCATAAAATAATTTAGGTTAAAAGGGACCTAAAAGATCATCTAGTTACAAAATCCCTGCCACAGCCAGGGACAACTTCTACTGGATCAGATTGCTTAAAGCCCTATCTAACCTGGTGTTGAACACTTTCAGGGAGTGAACATACAGAGCTCCTCTGAGCAATCTGATCTCACAGTTAAGAATTTCTTCCTAATAGCTAATTTAAATCTATTCTCTGTCAGTTTAAAACCATTACCCCTCACTCTATCGATACATTCCTTGATAGAAACCCTCTTCATATTTCCTGTAGGCACCTCTCTGTCCAAGAGTGGAGAGTCCATGATCTTTTTTGTCAACCTACCTACCCTCTTTTCCCAAGTAATAGGCAAAAGGATAAGAGGAAATGCCCTCAAGTTGCATCAGGGAAGGTTTAAACAGGATATCAGGAAAAATTTTTACACTGTAAGGATTATGAAGCATCAAAACAGAATACCCAAAGAAGTTCCTGAGGCACTATCCCTGGAGGTATTTAACAGATGTGTAGATATAGTAATTAGAGATATGGTTTAGTGATTATTCTTATCAGTTAAGTTGATGACTGGAGTAGATGATCTGAAAGTTCCTTCCAACCTAGGTGATTCTATGATTTCAGTGTTTGACTATCCTGGAGGTGGAAAAGTTTTTCTTGCTATTTAATGGAGATTTCCATGGTTACAGTTGCCTCTGGTCCTACTGTGCACCTCCAGAAAGATACTAGTTCCAACATCTCTATGCAACAAGTAGGTGAATATTTTTAAATAAGCTGGTTTTTGAGGCTGAACAAAACCATTTCCCTAAACCTCTCCTAGTCTATTAAGTTTGGCTCACTGTTAGACTCACTCCAATACATCAGAGCTTTCATTTTCATGACAATTTCATATCTAGGCCTTGGCTGCCTGCTATGGCATCACTAATGGCAAGTAGAAATGAAAAATCACCTCCCTCAACTTCACTATCTCTTCTTAAATGTCCCAGGAATTTGTTGGTCTTCTTTAATGTGAGGATGTTGTTGGGAGGGGACTCAGTTAGGACAATTGATTCCACTGACCAAATAGATATCATAAGCTACATGACAGGTAGAGATTGACCTCTTGCATCAAATCCTACCTTCCCTACTGCTGGAAGAATATTTCCACGTCCACATTTCAAATGGGTGGTTTAGAAAATGAGCTGTGAGGCAACTTCTACTGTGTCTGAGAAGATAAACCAAGAAAGAATAAGTTTTATTGAGCACAAGTAGTGCAGAGTGCCTGATGGCTCCAGGTATAAAATTAATCACATTCCAAATCCCTAAATTATTACCAGTAACATAGAAAAGAACTCTGAGGCCTAAATGGACTTACTGTAATTTTAACGTGAAATATTTTAACCATAAAATTTTATCATTTCATTTGTCTGTAAAGCTGATTTTCTGCTATTCAGTATATCAAGTGTTACCAGCAGTTTGGATGAATTAGAGAGAACTGAATCCAGGTGGGATTCAAATATTTGATGTTGGATTCAAGCTATCTAACTCATTTAACTGGAAATTAAGAATGGATTTTACATCATTGAAGTTTAGACCTTGGTCGACATGAATATTTATATCCGAATCTATCCTTTTTATATAAGTAAAGTTACTTCCAATTATGATTTCCCTGACAAATACACACATCAGCATTTAAGGGTATCTAAATGAACAGTCAGGTGAGAATCAAAAAAACACTGGAGGGTTGGGACTTCAGAGACTTATAAAAGAGTTTGCTGTCACCTAGTTTAAGCATCCTCTGCTTAGTATGCTGACAGCTGTGAATTCAATCCAATTTATATTCATAATTACTAGACACTACAGAGTGAATTAGAGCTGTGATTCTAGTATCCATATTCATACTACAGAAACAGGTATGATGCCTCAGAGTGTCCTCAGGTTCACGTCCTTTTGTGTACTCTGCCATTATCATTAATGGTGCATTTTAACAGAATTTAACAGAAAACTTTGCTTCAGGAATTTTCCAGATCAAATCTTAGATATAAAACATATAGTAAAGTTTCCAGATGTTTGAAGTAAATTCAGTTGAATTCTGTTCTCTGATCCTGAAAAAAAAAAAAAAAGTTTCTGGCTAGTAGACCAATAGTCCATCTGTCTCACATTTTCTGCGATTGGTACTAGAATATCACATGACCTTGATAATCAGCATATAGGTTCTTTTTCTTCAGGATTCCTTGGGTAATATATAATTCCATTACTTAAATATCTCATTCTTTAGAGTATGCTTTAGTTTGCTTTTGGTACATACAGGCTGTTTGAAACACAGTAGTTAAGATACAAAGGAAAATGCAGGGAGTTTGGGGGTTTTTTCTTTCTTTGTTTTGGTTTAGGCTTTGGTTTTTTGTTTGGAGTTTTCTGGGTGTTTTCTAGTTTTATTTTTTAGTCCAGAAAATTTATCTTGGAGATATTCTGCTCTACTCATAGAACAAAGTAAATTTATGACTATTTTTAAGACTGCAGCATATATCTAATTTTGGTGTGCTTTCATGGGACAATTGTAATAATATTTCACTGTACACAAGAAACAATGCAAATTCATTAGCATACATTAGGGGAAAAAACCAGTCAATTTCAAAATCTTTCTTGAGGAGAGATTTTGTCATTATAGTTTAATTAGTTAGTGTTACTTAATTTCACTTGCAAGAACACTTTCCCTGGTAAGTACACTTTGAGTTCAAATTGGTCTACTTTTGATTTTGAGGAACTGAATCTTGTAGCATTATTTTCCCTCTTAAATAAACTTCAAGATGCATTTTTAATGAATTTCCTTGCCACTGTTCATAAAGAAATAACTTCAAATCCCTGTTAATCTGCTTCAATCCTTTTTTTTCATTCCTAAGTATTGCAAACTTCAATAAGTCATGAATTGTCATGAATAAATAAGTAACCTTTTCAAGAAGAAAGAAGCAAAATTATAATTATGGACAGATGGAATGAGCCTAGAAGGGATTGTTGGTGCTCATTCCTAGAAAGGTGTTAAAAGAAAGATATCAGGTGGCTTGTAACCATGAGAGATTACAAGTGTTGGCAGATGCTGGAAATCTGTGGGCAGGTATTTCAATTGAGTCACAGGTAAAGTAATGACAAGATGAAACTGAATCAGAGAGGTTATAACATGACTCCACATGGTCTCTGATGTAAGGTGAGGAAAGTTGAAAGACTCCTGTGAGAAGACTGCAAGACTGAAGAGAGCATTTGGAGAAAAGTGTCAAATGAAAAGCATTGTGCCCTATCAGTGGTCCAAGGACTCTATAATTGAAATTGGTCCATTCTGCATAATCAATAAAAATATTTATTGTCTGGAATACATATAGATATATGAAGTAACATATAGCAAAGCTGAAATACAGAATAGTTTGCTCCAATAAATACTAGAATATCATAGAATCACAGACTTGTAGGGGCTGGTGGGGATCTTTAGAGATCACCTAGTCCAAATCCCCAAACAATGCAGGTTCACCAAGGGTAGGCTGGACAGCAATGCACCCAGGAGGGTTTTGAATATTTCCAGAGGAGACTGTACAAGTTATCACGGCAGCCTTTTTACAGTGCTCTGTCACCCTCCAAGTAAAGATATTTTTCCTCATGTTCAGATGAAACTTGTTCCAGCTTGTATCTGTTGGCTCGGACACTGCTGATATGAGTCTGCTCCCACCTTCTATACACTCATTCTTTAGATATTTATAAGCATTGATAATATTCCCTCTCAGTCTTCTCCAGACTAAACAGACTCAGGTCTCTCAGCCTTCCCTCATAAAACAGGTACTTCATTTCCCCAGCCTCCCCATTAACTCTACTCAAGGCAGAGCAGCCAGTGAGGATGACCTCCCTTCACCTGCCAGCCATGCTGTTTTTAAAGCACATAAAGAGACCACTGTCCTTGTTGGTCACAAGGGCACATGCTGTTACATTGTCGACTTGTCCATCAGGACTCCCAGGTCTCTCTGTTATCCATCAGGTCAGCCTCTAATCTTTACTAGTGCATGTAATTACCTGCAGGATCTAGGAGGATAAAGTAGAAGAGTTTTAGCCAAACAAATAAAAACGTTGAGGAAAATTCTTCAGGGCTGCATTATAAACTGGAATTTAGAATACCTGGACTGAAATGCCAGAACTAGTCAGTAAAAAATGAGGTCTTGAAACAAGGCATTTTTTTATTCCATGTACATGTTCTTCTCAGAGAGATGCTGCATATAGACAAAAGGGATATCACCTTTCAATATAAAATATGTCAATAGGCATATTTTAACATTAACAATGACTTAAGATTTACAGATTTGAGAACTACAAAATTAGAGGCCACATTAATCATTCCTATCAGAAACTCGTGTGTCCATACATAGCTCTGAGAGAAGATNTCAGAGTTCTTCCACTTTCTATAAAAACATATATAATTATACAATATATAAAAAATATAATATATATATAATGATATAATAAAGGTTTTCTTAGCTGAACTATTTTTATATTTACAGAAAGCCACATCTGCTGATTTAAAAACAAAAAACCCACCAAAAAGCAAAACAAGCTTCAGTTTCTACTCCTTGCATCACCTTGTACTCCTTAAAACATTCTACTGCTTGAATATATTTCTTTTCATTATACAAGTTTACAGCAGAGAAAAAAAAGCAACAGGTGAACTTATAATTATTCATGAGGACATAAGATATTCTACAAATAACCTAACCCACAAATGAAAATGAATGACTTGTTATTGAATATTAATAAAGTAAAAGTAGTGACAGCACTTTTTAACAGCTTCCCATGGAGGACATTAGACAGTAGTGTAGTGAAGGAAATACAAATCCCACACCTCAAGTCTAAAGGATGGAAAAGTTGATGGCAGAATTGAGGATTAATGAATCAAAAGCTCTGATATAAGAACAAAATAAAATTTCTGTTTTCATCCANCATTTTTTTATTCCATGTACATGTTCTCCTCAGAGAGATGCTGCATATAGACAAAAGGGATATCACCTTTCAATATAAAATATGTCAATAGGCATATTTTAACATTAACAATGACTTAAGATTTACAGATTTGAGAACTACAAAATTAGAGGCCACATTAATCATTCCTATCAGAAACTCGTGTGTCCATACATAGCTCTGAGAGAAGATCTTAACATGCATACAAAAAAGGGATATTTTTTATTCATTGTTTCTTGTGAATATTTTTGTTTATTAAACTGAAATAGACATATCAGATGTCAAAAAGCTTAAGCAGTAAAATACCATTTTTTGCTTTAAAAACGTTGGATTAGCTTGATTAGAGTTATTTTCTAGAGACACACAAGTTTATTAGTATTTATAACGTTTACTTGTTGTGAGGTAGCCATTGCCTCATTTTGCTAGACAGAACTACCAGGCTGCCAGTTCTAAAAGTATCTCTTGATGTTTTTTTCCCAAGTTTTTAATACTAAAAAAAACTAATTTGTTTGCTCAGGCATCAGAGTTCTTCCACTTTCTATAAAAACATATATAATTATACAATATATAAAAAATATAATATATATATAATGATATAATAAAGGTTTTCTTAGCTGAACTATTTTTATATTTACAGAAAGCCACATCTGCTGATTTAAAAACAAAAAACCCACCAAAAAGCAAAACAAGCTTCAGTTTCTACTCCTTGCATCACCTTGTACTCCTTAAAACATTCTACTGCTTGAATATATTTCTTTTCATTATACAAGTTTACAGCAGAGAAAAAAAAGCAACAGGTGAACTTATAATTATTCATGAGGACATAAGATATTCTACAAATAACCTAACCCACAAATGAAAATGAATGACTTGTTATTGAATATTAATAAAGTAAAAGTAGTGACAGCACTTTTTAACAGCTTCCTATGGAGGACATTAGACAGTAGTGTAGTGAAGGAAATACAAATCCCACACCTCAAGTCTAAAGGATGGAAAAGTTGATGGCAGAATTGAGGATTAATGAATCAAAAGCTCTGATATAAGAACAAAATAAAATTTCTGTTTTCATCCATCTGGATGTTGAACTGTTTGTAAAGACATGTAAAATGATATTTCTAAAGAAAATATTAGAGTTCCCTCAATGACTGAGTTATAAGTAAACTTATCAGACTAGAGAAAACACAGCAGGCAAGAAGAAACTGCTAATTATACAATGCAGATAACACACACTTCTTCCATTGCTGGAGTACTTTGCTCTAAGGACAGTGAGCGGTATCCAAGTAAAATTTCTGATTAGTCTTATGTATTTGTTGACTTCTAAGTGCTTTAAACTGTTACAATTTAAAGGACCTGTTTCTTTCCTACTTTTGTAATGATCAAAAATGCTTCCTGTTCCTTCAACTGACACATGAAATAATAATTGTGACAGTGATGAGAAACTATGTGAATCACTTGATCAATTGTGCTTAGAAAGCCTTCAAGAATCACTTCAATGATAAATTGGGAAAATATCAGTTCAGCTGAGTGACACTTACTTCTTAGGCATTTTGTAATAAGAAACATCTGTGTTCTCAAGTTACAAAACATTCAATGTCTAAAGACCCATGTGCTCATGTACATTAAATATTTCATAACTTGAGAACACAGATGTTTCTTATTACAAAGAATATCCAGTATTGAAAAGTATTTCTGAAAACGGAAAAAAAAAAAAATGCCACCATAAAACCCCAGAAAAATAGTATCCCATTTACTCTTTCTGGGCCCATTATAAGGTGATTGCTGCCAATGAGTAGAGGTGACTATCAGCAAGTTTACAGATGACACAAGTCTGGAAGGAGTGTTTGACACACCAGAAGGCTGTGCTGCCATCCAGCAAGACCTGGAACAGGCTGGGGAGTTGTTCAGGGAGAAATTCAATGTAATATTCAGGGACAAGTATAGGGTCTTACATATGGGCAAGAACAACCCCATGTATCAGTAGAAGCTGTGGACCAATCTATAAGAAAGCAGTGTATGGGAAAAGGACCTGAGAGTCCTGGTAGACAGCAGGATGAACACGAGCCAGCAATGTGCCCTGTGGCCAAGAAGGCCAATGGCATCCTGGGGTGTATTAGAAGGGATGTAGTTAGTAGGTCGAGAGACGTTCTCCTCCTCTTCTACTCTACCTTTGATGAGACTATATCTGGAGTATTGTCTTCAGTTATGAGGCTCTCAGTTCAAGAAAGACAGGGAGCTGCTTGAGAGTGTCCAGTGCATAGCCACAAAGATGATGAAGGGTTTGGAGCATCTCCCTTACAAGGAATGGCTGAAGGATCTGAGTTTCTTAAGCTTGGAGAACAGGAGACTGAGGGGTGACCTCACTAATGTCTTCAAATATGTAAAGGATGAATGTCAGGTGGATCGAGCCAAGCTCTTCTCAATGACCTCCAATGATAGGACTTGAGGCAATGGGTGCAAACTGGAACACAGACAGTTCCACAGAAATATAACAAAAACTTTTTCTTGGTGAGGAACAGGCTGCCCAGAGAGGTTGTGGAGTCTCCTTCCCTGGAGACATTCAAAACCCATCTGGATACACTCCTTTATGACCTGATATAGGTCCTGCTCTGGCAAGGGGATTGGACCTCTCTTGAGGTCCTTTTCAGTCCCTGACATTCTGTGATTCTGTGGCTGGCAACTTTCAAAATGGTGCACTGAAGTGAATTATTCAGTCTTACAAAAGAGAAACAAGCAATGATAGAAGCTTTACAGTCTCCAGATCAGTTCTGGTTTTGCTCAGCATTGTACCAAAACTGCCTGTATTTACCATTCATGTATAAGCTTACTCATTGTGTAAATTTCTTAAGTGACATTTCTTTATGATTTTATTTTACGTGCGTGTACAGCATTAATCATCCAATCTTTCTCACCATTTTCTGCTCCCTCAACTTTACTTTTAGTTGAAAGCTCTGCTTGGAAAGCTCTATGCTAGAAAGAACCTAATGATGATCTAAGATTCTATGATACTATGATTCTATGATAATGCTTGTTAGGAAAGTGCCATGATTAACTGGGTGCTCTTTTCCATATCTATTTCTTAGTCAATGAAAAAAAAGTTCTAAACCACATGAAAAAGTAAAAAAATAATTTGTACAATGGAGGTTAACAAAATTTTCTGCAATTACTATGAAATTCTGAAGACTCTGTTGAAATGCCAAAGATAGAGATTTGATAGAAATATGAATTTTCCTTTTCTTTTGACACACAAAATTTTATACAAGTTGCAGGGGTTTCACTAATTGACTTTTTTAACTAGCCTTTCGGTTTCCTGGAGCAATCAGAATGACTACTAACAAGTAGTCAAGAGGAAATGCTATTAAATTATCAGCAGAAATGTGATTAGATTATGTTGTTCATTTCTTCCTTATCTTGTACTGGCTTTGATGAGCTTAATTAGAGTGCAAGGTATCTTAATATGAAACTTTGATACATATCAAATTAATGTTAATAGCAAATAATTCAGTATTTTATTAGATTCTTTATGAAGTCAGTGTGACATGAATAATGAAAACAATATAAAATTAACATTTTGTTATTCTGTTTTTGAGTGCTGGAGAATGCAGAAAATTTGGGTATGCAAGTGATGTGGTTTGGGGTATTTTGGTATGATGCTGGACTTAGTAAACATATATCTTTTTTTAATAAATATAACACTTATAAATCTCAGAGGGGTTTGAAGTTTCTGAGCAAAGATTGTATTTATACAATACAATAGTACAATAGTATTGTATACAATACAATAGTCTTGTACTACTCCATTTCTAGTAACAGGCTTGCTGGTAAATGTTATCCTCTAGGAAAAATACAGTCAGTCACATCATCCTGATAAATAATAAACATAAAAGGGCCAGGACCAAATTGAAATATCAATCCTTGTACAGGCTACCCTGCTGAAATAATAGTTAAATCTTCTAATCCCTTTTTCAGAACTGTCAAAGTGGTTTCTGCAGAATAGATCTGCTCCAAAGCAAGCTAGTTCTGAATGACGAGAACCTGTGATCAGGACCTGTGATCAGGAAAAAAAAACTTTCACAAAATTTCACAGGGTACACATTCTTCTTTCTCAGTGCAAAATTCTATTTGATGTTTTTGCTCATTGGGTAGAGTACATTTTAAAAATTCATTCAGAGCAAGATAAAATCTTTATTGAATTGTAAGTAAGAGTTCTGCTGAGTATTTGATACAGAAGTGACACTGTTTTAGGTCTATTTCAAATATTATTTAAATTTTTTCAAAACATATATGAAGTTTATATGTTTTTTTCCTGATATTAGTTTGTTCTGTGTTTGTATCCTAATGCTAATATTCTCCAGATGAAATTACTTTATTAGTACAGGCTGCATTAGGTGATACAGCAAAATTATATACATTACTCATTTAACTGCCTCAAGACTAAACACAGTAATCTCTTTGTGAACAGAACCACTTCAAGAATAAGAAAATCTGAATTCACTTTAGTAGGTCAATGAGAGAGAGCTAGGTATCAGGGACTTGATTCATCTCATGCAATGGAAGACAATTAATTGAGATGCCTAAATTGACATTAAGTGTAGTCTGAAAAAGTCCCTATGGTGCTTTTGTAGTCAATTAAGGCAGTAAATTACCTTAAAAGAGCAAGCAAATTATTTCATGGCCTAAAACGCTATTTGTTTTCTCCCCCACCCCAGACTGAACAGCAAAGGAGCTCAGGAGGATTATTAGCCCAACTTAGGTTAGCTTAATTTAACATGTATAAGGAAGATATATACCATACCTCAATTAAACGTACAGCATAATACGAAGTAGTTTTGTTTATATGAACAGTCTGCCTATACTTATAAAGTGAATGGAGCCAAGGCCCCTGAAGAAAATGGCATAGCACTACTTGTACTAATTTTACTAAAGTTTCTTTGCCTCAAAAAGACTTGTTTATGCCATCTGTTGTAAGTAACCTTTAACTCTTCATCTCTGTGAAACAATGACCACGAATTACCAGGGAATAAGTGATACCTGGAGAGACCAAATCTGTGGTACAGTCTGTATTATTATTTACAATTTCAACACCCACTTCTAAGAAGTGTATTGCTCTTTTAGCAGTACATTCATAATTTTCAGGTCTGATTTCCTAAATGTTAATCTGGGACCACATATGATACAAACATATGATGTGATTTCCAAACTTAAAATCTGATTTCAAGATTTTTTCCTTGTAAAATCAAGTTAAATTCCTCCACTCAAAATGTGAAAGCTTTTCATATGGAATGGATTATGAGGCCCTGAAACAAAGATATATAAATTGAAGTCAATGTATCTGTATTTCCCCTTTATCCACTGGCATGAACAATTAGAAATGCTCTTCCAGGAGAATGTATTAACAGCACTAATTTAGATGGATATTAATTAGGATGTTCCCCATGTAGGTTTCTTATTATAATGTGACAATTTAATAGGCAGGAGAGATTTGAATAGGCAAACAATTATACAAGCATAATTTCAGTAACATGTGCAGGAATATCTTTGGTACTCCTGAGGATTTGGTTTTGCAGCTACAAGCAAGCCCTAATTAAAGGTTTTGTAAGTGAGAATTTTTCTAGTTGCTTCTTTCTGTAGTGCAATTATGGTGCAAAAATGCTCTTTCAGCTATAACTCATTGCATATTGGAATGGCTTTCTAAATATTCATGAACTTAAATATCCCAATTTCTACTATTTTTCATTATTTTCCTTAAGTTATTGTAAAAAAATAATTACAGTCTATATTTAATATCATGAGTCAAAAATATATAAGAAAAAATTATGGTCTGAACAACACAATAAAGTTCTGGAATAATTTACATATATTTCAGTGTAGTGCTACCAGTAACTAATAACTACTCTTAATGAATACTAATCAGTTCTGATGTTACATTTCCCTTACCTTCATTTTTTCTCAGTAAATGATATTCTAGAGTTAATTTGTTAACATTTTTGTGCTTTTAAGAGGATAGAATTGTGATTAATGCCACCCCAAAAGAAGAAGTTTGACATTGTTGGTATCATGAATCCCTGTAATTTATCCAGCAGTGACTGCAAAAAGATAAATTTTGTTGAAAATCTTCAAAAATCTTTAAAGCTCTTTGCAATCCATAGTTCTATTCTTCTTTCTGTGTCTTTTATCCTCTACGTCCTCTTGAGTTTGGTCCTGTGTTCCTCAATATGCTTTGTTTTATTAATTGATCTACTTCCACTTTCCTGATTTTTGCATAACACACAAGATACTGCCCTTCAAACTACTCTAAAGACAGATTCAAAAATATCTAACTCTTTCATGAAATAGTTTTTCATAGCATTTGCACAGCTAGACTTTTAGTCTGAGGGAAAATTTCAAAACTACAAAAATGTCATGGAGTAGAATTTGATGTGTTAAAGAATGAAGTTCATTCTCCAGCTTTCTGATAGTAGTAGTTCAGAATTAGGTTCTAAGGAGCTTGGTGTCCTTGGTCTGATATCCTGTAATCCCATATTTTTGTTATACCTTACCACTATCCTGATTAATGAAAAACAGATTTACACTGTAAATCACGATGTTATAAAAGAAGATTTCATTGCCTTGATGTAAAGTCATTGCCTCCCTTGAGAGTTCTGACAATTAATTTAACCTCTCTTTGCAACATCATTTTAGAAAACATTTTATTTCCTAATTTAATAAGCAATAACAATTCAGAGGGCAAACTAAGGAAGGAAAACAGAAACTTCTTTTTGTGTGATAAAAATAATTACTGTTAGTTGATGAATCATTATGAAGGTTAAAAAAATATTTTTTGGATTGTTTTGTATTCAGTGTTTCCTCTTATCTTGGCCCATTAATTCAGCAGATTAATTTACTTCGAAACAGGAATTACTGGATAAAGAGATGAATTTTTAAAAGCCCTCCCAGAAGTACAGTAAAGCTCAAATGTTTCCTGGTATCATATGGATAAAAAAGTGAACAGAAACTTACTTCTTTAAAGTAATTTATTCTCTTAAAGGCCACTAGGATTTAAAAGAGAAAATACCAAAAAGGGTTCTTCTCTAAGGGTGTATGAGTGTTTAGTCTATGTGTCTGCGTACATGATGACTTTGATTATTCATTGTTAAAATTAAAGTATATCATGGCCCACTTAATCAAGAAGACTCCTTTTCTAGAATAAATAATAAAAGAAAATAAGAGAAACACCTGTGAAAAAACTGTGAATAATTCATTGAATTTAAAGTTGCAGAATTCTTCTTAAGTTGTTGAAGATAATATAGGTACTCTAAGATTACAAATAATAATGAAGAAAAAACTGAAACAACCAGAGACAAAGAACTCAGAAAACCAGTTGAAAGCTGTAGTTTCTTCTTTAGGGCTTTCTCTATTAGTATCTTAAACTGAAATGCAATGTGAAAAGAGACTGGCACGGAACTGGGAGAATGAAGTACTTCCCACTGTAGAAGACCAGGTTCAAGACAAGCTGAGGAACCTAAAGATGCACTAACCTATGGAACCTGATGGGATTCATCTTTTCTAAAGGAGTATGAAGTTTCCAAGGCATTATCCATGATATTAGGAAAGTGGAGGCATTGTCCACTGACTGGAAAAGTGGTAACATAATGCCTGTTTTCAAAAAGGAAGACTCAGAGATCTATAAACTGATCAGTATCACCTCTGTGTCCAGCAAAATAATGGAGAATATCCTCATGAAAATTCTGTTAATACAGAATATGGAAAATAAGGAGGTTATTAGTAACAACCAGCACAGCTTAGAATCATAGAATCATAAAATAGTTTGGGTTGGAAGAGACCTTAAAGATCATCGAGTTCCAACCCCCCTGCCATAGGCAGGGACACCTCCCACTAGATCAGGCTGCTCAGTGCCTTGTCCAGCCTATTCTTGAACACCTCCAGAGAGGGGGCATCCACAACTTCTCCGGGCAACCGGTTCCAGTGCTTCACCACCCTCACTGTAAAGAATTTCTTTCTTATGTCAAGTCTAAATCTACCCCCCTCCAATTTACATCCATTGTTTCTAGTCCTCCCATACGATATTATGTTAAAAATTCCTTCCCCTTTAGCTTCACTAAAGACAAATTGTATCTGACAAATTTGTTTGCCTTGTATGACAGCACTGCAGTGTTGATTGATAAGAGGAGAGCAACAGACATAATCCTCTGGTGCTTTATAAGGGAAATATTTATATGCCTCGTAAAAATAATAATTCAGATTGCTTTTGTACTGAAGATAGATATTTCTCTCCATTGTTTATAAAAATAGCATCAGATTCCAATATGTAACCTGTTACGTATCCTGTAAAAACCATTCTATGGTCTAAAATGACGTGATTTTTTTTAAAAATTCATCTGACTTTAAAATTCCAGTTTGCCCTTTACTTCCATAAAGCATGAAATTCTGACAACCCAGAATAGTTGAAATAGTTTCTACTATAGGGCAGATTTTGAAATTTATCCTTTATAAAACTTTCATGCATGTCTCTTGTGCTATCTGCAGAACAGACACTACTAGACAAGGTAAAAGAGTCTGGCATAAGTATGTGTTCAGTCACATCTGGCCTAAACAGATAATTTAGAAAAAAATAATAAAAATATATTAAAATGGGCATAATCACATTGAGTCACCAGTACTACACAGGCTGCAGATACTGTAATCAGCCCCTCAGAATGTTTGCCTCCTTACATTATGCATCTCAGTCCTGTGAGTTCAAAAATAAATTATTGATAATGTGGAGCAAGATTTGGGATACATCCTATTGAATTAATGTTATGAGAAAACACTACAAAATATTTATATTTATTGAGCTGATATGTTTTATTGTGTCTTTCAGTTTTGCTGCTGAGGTTGCGCAGCTCAGTGAGAAAGGATTTGTTTGTCATTATCATCACTTGTAAATAAATGACATCTTAAATTCTATCTGAGCTGCTCTGATGGATATAAATGTTCACTGGTAGAACAGAACAAAGTGTGATACTAAGTATGTTACAGTTTCTTGTCCAGTAATTTATTACAGCAGCACCAAATCAAGGTTACACCCTATAAATTCCAAAATATGTTTATCTTCCCCAACTCATTTAGCTTCTCTGACATCCCAAAATAATCTATCTCCTCTACTGTGTTTCATTAAAATTGCAATTTATTGTACATTTTTTCTTTTTTATTTTGCCATCAATTCAGTAAGCTCCAAAGATTCAGTGAAGAAAAATGTTATGATATGATTATAGTTCTCAAATCCAAGAAGCTAAGAAAAAATGTTGATGCATGTAAGATAACAATGGGAAATAATAATTAAGATTATCACTGTTGCTCTTGACAATTTAGTAATCAAAGCCAACTGAATGACTGACAAATTCAACCACTGTTCCTTAACATTAGTTCCACAGAGATATGACCATTATATATGAACAGAAAAAGTAGGAATGTCAGCCATAATTTGTCTGAGTGTATTAAAGCATGTGTTAAACACTTATGTATGGATAGTATACTAAATCCAGCATAAAGATAATGATTCAATTATAAAGTACATCTATTTGTATTTTCAGTTGAAGTAGCTTTGACCGTGGCGTGCTGAAAGATTTGCCTATCTTTGGTGTATATGGCCCCCATTAATAGTCCAAATAGAGCTGAATCCAGGATTAGATACAGTGCACAGCAGTATCCCTACATTCTGAGACACTTCTCATGTGTTTGTAGTGTTCTGTTTTAAAAATTAGTAATTTTTGCATAGTAGAAAGTTCTGTTCTCAAAAAATCTGATTTTTTAAAAAATAACAGTTAGTAATCTCTTAAATATAAATGAATACTGTCCAGTCTCATGAATATAAAAGAATGTAAGAGTTGGTCAGTTAAAAATTCATCTAACATTGTCTAGTGTGGGGATACAGAGAGCAGAGTTGTTAAGCTTTCCAGATGAGGATCCACCTTGGGACAAAGATACAATGGTATTTGTTGTAATGAAGCAATGGGAGTTGTGAACAACACTGGGAACAAGATCAAACAGGAGCAAGAAGAAGGACACCTGTATTTGTGTAGATAGTTGACATGTTTAGTCATTAGTCTGTAGGATAAGAAAGTAACTGATAAAATGTAGCTTCTATGATGGAAATTTACTGCTTGCTAACAAGCTGCTATATAAACTGCACTGTAGCTTAAATAAGTGTCTTCAATCATGACTCAGAGTGTGTGCCTTAATATGCCATAGTCTAGTAGTGGGGTTCTGTGGTGAGTTGACCCTGGCCAGCAGCTAAGTATGCATCCAGGCACTCACACACTCTCAGAAGAATGTGGAAAAGAATCAGGCAGGTATAAACTGAAGAATCACAGATCAGGATAATAACAGACCATAATTAAGGAAAGCTGCACCTGTAAGCAAAGCAAAATGAAGAATTTATTCACTGCAGATAGATGTTTACTCACATCCTGGAAAACAGGGCCTCATTACATGTGACAGTTGCTCAGGAAGATAAATACCATAACCACAAACATCCTAAATTCTCCCTTAATTGAGCTTTTATTGCTGTCAGATGGTATTGAATACCCTTATGGTCAATTTGGGTCAGCTGTCCTGACCATGTCTTCTCCCAGCTTCTTGTGCTCTCCCACTCAACTGTCTAGACAGGTAGAGTAGGGAAAACTCCATGCTGTGCTGTCCATTAATAGCCAAAATATTTATCTAACATCAGTGCTGTTTTAACCACAAATCCAAAATACAGAACAATACAGAATCATAGAATCACAGAGTTGGAAAGGATCTTCAAGGGTCATCTAGTCCAACTCCCCTACAGTGAACAGGGAC
Source organism: Turnix velox (assembly GCA_013400935.1). NCBI lineage: Eukaryota > Metazoa > Chordata > Aves > Charadriiformes > Turnicidae > Turnix > Turnix velox. The sequence continues at coordinate 55,786 of VZTY01003035.1, forward strand.
ATCATGCATTAGATCAGGTTGCCCAGAGCCTCATCAATCCTGGCCTTGAATGTCTTCAGGGATGGGGCCTCCGCCACCTCTCTGGGTAACCTGTTCCAGTGCCTCACCACCCTCATGGTGAAAAACTTTTTCCTAATGTCTAATCCAAACCTGCCTTGCTCTAGTTTAAAATCATTACATATCTCTCCAACTTCAAAAGAGAATCTGGAGAAGAGGGGACTGAGGAGTAACTTCATTAATGTTTATAACTATGTAAAGGGTGAGTGTCAGGTGGATGGATCCAGGCTCTTCTCAGTGACTTCCAAGGATAGGGTAATAGGCAATAAGTACAAGCTAGAACACAGGAGGTTCCACATAAACATGAGAAAAAACTTGTTTCATGATAAGGGTGGCAGAACACTGGAACAGGCTGCCCAGGGAATTTGTGGAGTCTCCACTGGGGACATTCAGAACCCACCTGGATGCCTTCCTGTGTGACCTGGTCTAGATGTACCTGTTCCTGCAGGAGGATTGGACTAGATGATTTCCATGATCTTCTTCTAATGCCTGACATTCTGTAATTCTTCATGTGTGATTAATTTGTTCCATGATCTTCCCAGGCACAGAGGTGAGGCAGACAGCTCCATAGTTCCTTGCATCCTCCTTTCTACCCTTTTTTAAAATGGGTGTAATGTTTGCCTTCTTCCAGTCACCAGGGACTTCACCTGACTCCCATATATCATGGAGTGTGACTTGGCAACTACATCAGCCAGAGCTCCCATGGAGAAAGTTACTTTTATCTCAGTCAGATCCAGTAAGGATGACAAAGCAAATGACTGAGGAAATAATGAATAATGAAAAAAATTCATGTAGTTATATTTCCACAGAATGTCTTCCTAGCTTCTAGCTAATAATAGTTCGTAAAACTTTTGAGCAAAGGGTAGTGGGCTCTGGAGGTCAAAACCTAAGCATGTATTATTTCTATCAGTTATCTCCAGGGGTATTTGAACTTTATATCTTCTAGGACTTTCATAATTTTATTATGTATTGTGTAAAGAATCTGATTCTTTTTCATCTTGATTTTGGTCTATACTAGTTCATTGAATGAGATCTGGGTTTTTTGTTATTCCCCGCCAATCATTTCTTTTCCAGGCTCAAGTGTGCTATTTTGCTTAGTTTTCTCCTTGTACAGATGTCTGCTCTCAATCCTTTTTCTTTTCAGTTTTTCTGCTTCTATTATATCTTTTCTATGTTAGAAGTATGCATGCTATACTCTAGGATTTGTTATCTCTGCAGAAGATTAAAAATCTACGTATGAATAAAGTGGCATATGAAATAACTAAAGAATGTGCTAGCATCCCAACTAATCAGAAAACTGTAACATCTAAAAGCAAATCTCTTCCTTACAAAAAAGAATTTTTCTTTCCAGTCCTTTCTTGTGTTAATTGTCATCTATGTGACATAACTCTAGCTTTCTGTTAGAGTTGCCATTCCCTGTTACGTCAGCCAGTGGCCTAGATAGTGTGCGTTTATGAGTTCCCTTATTCCCTTAAACTGGTCCTAGACAATAGAGCACTTTCAGATATAAATGGAAACGATTTGTTTTGTGTCATCTGTTCAGCATGAAAAATTAAATGCTCCACGTCAATCTGTTTTCACAAAAAATTGCAAATCTCATATCAAAGTCTTTGCTCACACAAGATGAAAGATATTGGTCTGAACTAGAAGTAGAGCTAATTAGACATTTTTAAAGCAAAAACAATCATAGAATGGGCTGGGTTGGAAGGAACCTTCAAAGGTCACCTAGTCACACACCCTCTACATAACTAGCGTCATCTCTCACTAGATCAGAGGCTGCACAGAGCTCCATCCAATGTGACCTAAAATTTTTATAATGATGGGACATCCACAACTTCTCTAAGGTGCATCACTACACTCATACTAAAAATTTTCTTCCTTATAACCTATCTAAATATGACCTCTTCACTTTAGATCTATCACCCCTTGTTCTCTACAGGCCTTGTCAAAAAGCCACTCTTATAAGAAAGGTGGGGAAAAACCTTCACTCTCAGAGCCAGTCTCGGCAGAAAACCACAAGAAGCTCCTTTCTAGGGCTTTCTAGAAGACGAAAAAAGAGAGGAGTGGTTCCCGGCACGGGCGGGGGTGGTGTGGGGTGAGCAAGCGGGGGCGGAGCTTTGCCGCTCGACAGAAGCGCGGCTGCCTGTGCGGGAGGTCAGGGCGGTGCACATGGAGGGTTCGACTGGCTTCTACACGATGGAAGGCTGACGGTAGAAAACGTGTGGGCACTCAAACAGTAGCCCCGAGCAGACATGTGGGTGTCCAGGCCACTGTCTACGCTGAGTGCCTGAGCCAGGCACTTGCAATGGACAGGATCGGAGACAACACCGGTATCAGATGTGAACAGGTGAGATGTGGCTGAACTCTCGACCCCCCCCAACCTCCCAAATTGCCTCTGCGGAACAGGTATGGGATTCTAAACGAGGGACTGGATGTTGTAGTGGAAGACAGGAGATCTCTTCCAGAGGACTCGCCAAAAGCAGATATGTCCTCTGGGAATACAGGTATCACTTCCACATGGAAGAAGAGAAGGGTCCTAGTTGTAGGGGACTCAGTCCTGAAGAGAACAGAAGGACCAATGTACACAGTTGACCCTCAATACAGTGAAGTCTGCAGTCTACCTGGGATATTACCAAGATATCAGGGATATCACCAAGATACTCCCAAGCCTGGTAAAGCCAACAGACTACTACCCACTTCTCATCTTCCAGGTAAGTTATGTCCCATAGTCAAAAAGGGATGAAGAAAGACTTTAAGACCTTGGGA
>VZTY01003035.1:59167-108827 GCA_013400935.1 Turnix velox
CTGGAGGTGTTTAAGGCCAGTCTGGACAAAGCACTGAGCAGCCTGATCTAGTGGGAGGTGTCCCTGCCTGTGGCAGGGGGGGTTGGAACTCAATGATCTTTAAGGTCTCTTCCTTCCCGGACTATTCTATTGAAAAGCAGCAATGAAGGTTTCCCAGAGCTGCCTTTTCTCCCAGTTGAAAAGTATCACTGAGACTCTTTTCGTAGGAGAGGTGTTCCCCCCTTTATTTTCATGGTCCTACAGACGCACTTTAACAGCTCTGTGTCCTGTACCAGGGACCTCAGAGATGAATGCAGAACTCATCTCATTTCTCATATTTTTGTACTAAATGTATTTTAATTATTTCAATAGAAATTGCTGAAAGGTTTTTGCTGTAAGGTAAAAATACAAAATAAAGGCAGCCAAATTTCCAAATTTCTGTGGAATTTTCTACAGACCCTATAAGTAGTCACAAAAACTAAGCTGTGTTCATGTAAATACTTAAACTATTTTAATTTTCATCTAAACAAAAATTTAGGTTCACATTTAAACACTAAAGATAAATTTTCCAAACTTTAAATTTTTATCCCATTTTATACATTGGTCTTATTTATTTCTATAAATAAATTTCAGTTATTAAATACCACTTACATAAAATTGTCTGTGCTTCCTTCTTCTTGGATGGAAGATACAGTTCTTCGTGCTACTGGACTATGTGTCCTTTGAGATATTTGCAAGAATGTAAACAAGAAGTTTGGAGAAGCATATAAAATTGCATCATATAAACATCAGCAGTTTACTACATTTTTGTGTTTGTTTGTTTTGTGGTATTTTAAAAACATCTTACTTATGATTAAAAGATTAGGGTTCTGCATGCTTAAATATGAAAATGGATTTACTTCACAGTAGAACTTCTCTGTCTGAATAAACATACATGAGACAGGTGAAGCCAGACTCTCCTTTTTGCTGTGAACTGAAAAAGTCTAGGGAAAATTACAGTCCTTCTGATCATGCTCTCCCAGAAATAACATATTTTCTTTCTAAACCACACTTAATTGTTTTTTAAACTTCACAAACTTTCAATACAGCATGTTAATCAAGCTTTAGAGCACAATTTAGAACATTCTTAAGTAACCAGTGAGATGTTACATTTTGAACAAACTGCAAATGAACTGAAGTCAAGAAAAGGAAGAGTGTAATGCCAGCATGATGACATAAAGTCTTTCACATCATTGGACACTTCGTTTAATAAACATTGAACAACCTCGATGGCACTCATTAAGGTCAAATGTATTTACCTGACAACTGTTGCACTTAGAAATACGCGAGGAAATATGAACACACATCTTTGAAAAAGTTTCCTACTAATTAAGGAATAAACCGTGTAAAGATACTACTTTCATTTGTCAGTCAAAATGCAAACCAGTGTCCCAGTGTCACAGGTAAACAACTGAAATCATGAAAGTCAATCTCAACGTTCTCCAACAAGCCTTTTTATTAGTTTTACCCTGTCCAAGCAAAAGAGAAATCTCAGTTCAGTAAATCACTGCTTTTTAATGTAGAACTCAAAGAAAAACCTCAGGGTTAACGTGAGGTTGATATATGTGGTTTAAAACTATTCCACTGAGTTTTAATTGTTTAAGTTAGGCCTTTACTTCAAAATACTTGCTCAGTCAATAAAATATTTGCTAGAAGTCAATGAAGAGACAGTTATACAGAGGTCAGAGCTCATCTCTTCCTTTCATATAGAAAACACAGAGAATAAATAATACTTTTGAGAGTAAACTGCGTGCCTAATTTTTACAGTGCTAATGTAGGCAAAATAAATCCTACCACTGAAGCACAGATCCACAGGGTATCCACAGATGTGGTACATCCCTAAGGATACTAGGCAAGAAATGCAGAAAAACATGGATTCAAAAGGATATCATAGAAGTTGTCAAGTCAGAATGAAGTATCCAATAGCTTCTGGAAAAATTTCAAAGAAAGGGTCAGAACTGTTTATGCCTACAGCACACATACAAAGAAATACTAAAATGTTTGGTTTCTGCATGATTTCAGGAGAAAATAATTTTTAAAAACCCAATCCTTCCATTGTGTGAGCAAGGTAAGAGCACACAGTGGACAAGATAAACTAGTAAATGACTTGTCCAGAAACAAATCAGAAGCAAGTAATAATTCATCTCATCCAGCACAGAATGTTGTGAGAGCACCACCTCTCTGTGAATTCCCTTCAATTTTCTATGTTATTTTTATTTTAGTTATTGCACACGGAAGTGAAAAGTAATTAAAACTCTGACAGGAATGATAACAGAAATATTAACTCAGGAGCCTCAGCTGTGTCTGTGCTTGAAACCAGATGAGATAAATGTAACACTGCATCTTTGACAAATATCAAAGACCATATACACAAATGCACATAAACTCATTCCTTTTATTTCTTATCTTGAAACTTTATTGTAATGATTTCACTATTTTTTTTAAAGTTTGTGATTCTTCCATCTGTAATTTTGCATTTAATTTAAAATACATGCCAGAACTTTAATCAGTCTTTTCATATGTCCAAGTCCTCTACATCCCTGACAAAACATCTTAATCTGCTATTGAATTTTTTGAAAAGTCAAAGGATAATAAGTAACTTGGTTTGATCCTATTGCTTGTCAAATGAGATTAAAAAACATGCAAACTCTGAACATCATTGTAGTCAGAATGGCCTTAGAATAACCCTGTCAAAACTCTTACCATCAAACCACCTTGACAGTAGATACATCCAAAAATAAAATACAGTTGGATCATCATAGCTAATTCGTTATAAAGCTAGTGCATTACTTCAAAGTGGTTTACAAAGCTGGTGTGCTGACTAGGTGCCATAAGAAAGAAAATTTTCTACCATTCCAAAACCAATTAAATACATTTTACATTATTATCATAGTATCCCAAAATAGTCACAATTGAACACATATTATAAAGGGCAGGTTTTTTGTTCCACTTTTGCAGTATCTGGGCTCCTGTTACTCTCCAGTGCCATTATTATGGTTATGGTAATTAAAAAAAAGAGGTAACTATGATGCCCAGAATATTTTAGCAATGTAAATATGTATTAAGGGTGTTAGTACAAGGTAGCAAGTCTCATAGTAAGATAAACCACGATACTTCAAATAATTGGGTATATTTTTCCAGGATCATTTTTTTTGTTGTTATTTTTGTTTTCTAAGTGTGTTTAGACAGGTGGGGGTGAATAATATTGCAGAATTAGTAATGCCATCTGGTTTCTCTTTTCTTTAGAAATTTTAGTATGTTTTAATATGTCTATATTTGATGTGTTCATCCCTAGAAAGCAGAAAGATATATTTCTAATCATCTGACTGGCAATTCTAATCATTTATTAAAACAAAATATTGCATGTGCTGAATTCAGTTGTTTATTTTAGCTTTAGATTTGGGACTGCTTACACTAAAGGCCAAACTGTCCTTCATGCACTAAAAACATTCTAAATCACAAAGCATTTGGTGAAGAATGAGAAGAGGTGGGTTTAAATCACATATGACTCAATTCAGTTGTCTAAATATAAATGTCTCAATCAACTTGAGATTTCCTAGTATAAATGCAAGTGGTTTCAATCTCCTGGGTCAGAAAGATCCTGGTGTCTCAAGTATTGTGTCAAAACTTTCAGACTTGAGCAAATGTTAAACATTCTAATACATTTCAATAGCATTACTTACCCAGATTTAGACTCAGTTGCAGGTGTCTGTCACAAGTAATCCAGTCAATGCTTCCACTAGCATTCTATGAAATCCAACATAGAAAGCAGAGCAAAATTAGCATTCAAATACTTCATTATAAGGTTTTTTTGCTGTTTGAGATAGACTAAGTTATCCCACAGTAGGTATTCCACAGAACCTTCGAGTTCTGACAATTGTAATTTCTAGGTCTTTTTATCCAGCCCTATATTCTGAAAGGCACCAGGTTGTATCAAAGTGGATGAGTGACAGCATTTGGCTAACAGTGTTACTCCATGTATTTCTCATGCATAACTGGAGTAAATCAATCCAATGTCACTTTTGGGGTTTTTTTTTGTTTGTTTGCAGGTTGTTTTTAGTTCAATACCTCTTGTCTATTTGATATAACTGCAGCAGAAGGAGAAAATGTTTTTCTCAAATATGTCTGTTGCCCTTTAAAGGAATGTTGAAATATTTCTCTTGGAGATGTCTAGGTAATTAATCCAAAATAGTAATCAAAGGAAACTGTTTGGTTTCTTCATTTTTTAAGATTTCTTAGAATTTACTATATAAGTTCCATAGCCCTGAATATTTAGCTTCTGAGGTTTGGGTTGTCTCAATATGTCTGGGCATGCAGATGACTAGCTCAGTTCTGAAATGCAGTGCTCAGATATGTTGTTCCTTTACACATTAATCATCAGAAGCTTGTCCCAGTGGACATCTTAGAGCACACCTTATCAACTAGGCTCCACAGATGTGAACTGACAGTAAGTGTCTCCTAAACGTAGCCAGAAGAGTCTCATATATATTAGCCCCATTCTGTCGACGAGTTGCTCAGGGTTTGGGAATCTGAGGGCATTTCTGATGGGATATCATGACCTTTCCATGTTGAGGGAATACAAAACTACAAAGCCTTCTTATTCAGAGATTTTTTTGAGCTACCAAACCAATGTAGAGGTCATGTTCCTCATGTATAAGTTATGTATCAATACCAAAATAATGTTTCAAGGGTTTTTTGATGCAAGAGGAGCAAAAGGTTGACTGTAGCAAGATGGCTATAGCACTCACATTGCAGTTAAGAAGTCTTCTTCAAATAAATCATTTAAAGTTACTTATTTTTTACAACTTGAAGATTTTCAAGAGAAATTGAGAGAACTTTCCATCTTTCCCGTGCTTTCAAATCATTTATAGATTAGGGCTGGAGCATAGTTGTTATCAAATTCCCTTAGAATAATATAAAAATATATAGTGCTTCAATGTATATGAGGAAAATGAACAGTATATTTCTTGTGATAAATTTGTAAAAGATAAATTTGTAGCTGACTGTATCTTTTTGCCTAACTTATTCTTGACATTCCTATAAGAGTGAGATTTTACCTCCACCTTAGGTACTATATTGTCATGCATAAATTCTCTTTCGGAAAACCTTTATTTTACTTTGCATCTCTTAATCTGTGTAAAAGTATCTTCATTTCTCATCTCAATCCACAAGAACTTTTTATTATTTTTCCCTTTTAGTAGTTTATTTTAGGAAAATTATTTCCACCTTTTCACCCCATTATTTTCTGTGGGGTTTTTTGCTACTTATATCCTTTTTATTTCCTACCCAAAAGATAAATTCCATTAATGGTTCATCATAAACATGGCTTTCTAAACTTCTGATGGTTCTTTTGTTTCTCCATAGGACTCAACAGTTTGATAGGATCTCTCTACAGTGTATAACTGAAATGGCACATATTATTGCAGATAAGTCTATACCAATATTGTGTAAATATTTCACTACTAAAATTTTTATTTGACTCTTAGTGTTAAAATAAGATTATTTCTTTTATTTTTGCATTGATGTTACATTCTTGACTTTCAACCTAAGGTCTACCAGGATCCAGAAATGTAGGGGGTTTTGCCACCAAGTTTTCTGCTATTTATGTGTTTTCTTATCAGATACAGTACTTTTTTTTTTCTCTTCACTGTTTTTTGTCAATTTCTTGAGTTACGATCTTATCCCTGAAATAATTTTCTATTTCTTTCAGATTTTTATCATAGTTTGTTACAATTTAGTCTTGTCTCATTCTTTTATGGTAAGTACCTAATGAAAGTATTTTGGATAAATAGGCCTTGTTCTTATTTTTTAAATATAGCTGATTAATTCAAATATAAACAGACATAGCTCCACATGCTTCTAGAATTTCCTTTTCTGATCAGACAATGTGAAGGTAAAGACAGAGACTCTAAATAACATATATTAGAGAGAATATGCTCAGTCAGTGAGAAGTCCTCTTTGCACAAGTCAGCAAATGTGTTGGATAGTATAATAAGTTACAAAAATCATAGAATCATAGTATGGTTTGGGTTGTAAAGGACCTTAAAGATCATCTAGTTACAACCCCCCTGCCGTAGACAGGGACACCTTCCACTAGACCAGGTTGCTCAGTGTCTTGTTCAGCCGGGCCTTAAACACCTCCAGAGAGAGGGCATGGGATTTTTTAATTACTATTATTTAATTACTATTAATAACTATTTTAATTGCTATGACTTCATAAGAATTCAAAATGAAACTAACATAATTATTTTTAGGAAATTTTCAGAATGAACGTGTATTTGTATTTAATCTTCCTTTTTGAAGGTTGATGGGAGGTGTAGAAATGCTATTGTTACCCATAATAAACTATTATGGATGGCAATGTATTTACACTCTTGCAAATAACATACTATTTTGCTAATGGATGTAAAATTAAGACCTGAATCCAACAAACCTGTAGCTGTTCTGTGAGCCACTCCATATAGTATTTCATAAATATTTTAATATTACTTACTCTGAAAAATTATGCATTATGCCTTCATTGCATCCCATAATTAAATAGCATCTTGCTCCGTGTTGTTTCATTTGTCCTTCATTAAGTTGGACCAAAAGTGACATAAAAACTGACAATAACATTATAATGTTTTCAAATGTTTTCAAATCCTCATCTTCCTCTTGCCCAGTCTGGCATACCAATGCTCTTCATCACCTCATGCTGTTTTGATCCCTCTGCCTTGTGCCCATAACGAATAGTGGCAGAGCGCTGAAGGACTGGGCTGGCAGCTGAGGCTCTCCCAGTTCTTAACAGACCCAGCCATGCATTAGAATCTTTGAAATCTCAGCCCTTTTTTCCTGTCATTTCCAGCATCGGCAGTGACTTGGTATGTAAAAAGAATGTTACCAAGGTCAGAGCTTATGCTTTGAAATCTCAGCTGCCACAGAGGAGGTGGTTTTGCTACGCATAAAAGGCAGCTGGTATCTTGCCACATCCCAAACTTGCATTGTACGGTGCAATGCATCCCCTTTCCCAGTGCTTACGAAGTAGATTAAGAGAAATCTCTCTTTCATTCCCCTTTGGTCAGGTCCTTCCTGCTTCTAGACTCTTCAACAAAACCCATCTGGCTGTGTTTTTCTAACACCTTGATGTGGGTCTCTCTCATTGAAGGTTTTGTAACCTTGTGTGCTCAAGTTGTGTCTCTTGAGGGTGTTGCTGTGACACCACAGGGAACTGTGTGAGTAAAGGGGTGCTTTTGGAGGGTGCAAAGGTCAGAAGAATTTTTACACCAAAAGGGTTACCAACCATGGAAACAGGATGCCCAGGGAAGAGGTGAAATTGTCATCCCTGGAGGTATTTAAAAGATGGGTAGATGTGGTGCTTAGTGATATGGTTTAATTATGGGTTTTGTCACAATTAAGTTGATGGTTGGACTTCATGATATGAAAGGTCCCTTCCAGCCTGGACAATTATATGATTCTATAATGTAAAGCACTCACTTTATGCAGCCATGGGTATATAACTCAAAGGAGACATTAGGTGAGGAGATAGTAAGTAACATACAGGATGTTCTTGTATATGTGTAGTCATTTACAATACACAGACCTCACTGATAAAAATTTGTCCTGCAAAATAATATGACAAGACATTGCAGGGCTTTGCAACATTTGATAGGTCTTAGCAAAAGGTCTTAGCTAAGCACTATAGAACAATTTCAAATGGAGCTTGCAACATAATCCTAGTATGTAATAGATAACACCAATGGATATTGATTGGATGAGTTCGATTTCTCAAACAATCTTTAAGTTTTGCTTGTTGGGCAAGTTCTGGGGAATACGATTCAGTGGTGTTACATTTTCAAAACTAATGAATCCTGAACTTAAACAACCCTGACTCAGAGACAGAGGTCATTGCAGTTGTCTAAACACAAAGGTTCAGCGATGGGGGAGAAATCCAGCAGTGTCTGTCTAGGGCACTTAGGTGTTGGGAACTGACTTAGGTCTGCTATAGTTTTCCTGTCTCCACAGAAATGCCATGGATATTCCAAGGTATCTCAGATGTTACTGAGGTATAGCATTTAGGCAAATGAAGAAAAGCACTAAATTAGAGAAGAGAAATCAGGTCTATAATAGGAACAATGAGCCATTCAAGAGATTTAAAAAATAAGACAAAATGTAGGCAAATATAAAAAAGATTCAGTGTGGATGCTTAAATGTGAGCTGTATTACCACGTTAACACAGTAATCAACAGATATCTTTTTCCTAGGGTTGAGAAGCTGAATGTTCAGCTCCTTAAGAAGATGCATATAATCAGTTTAATAAATCTAGGTTCCACTAATTAGGGGTATGGTTCATTTCCTTACTACAGACATTTACTATTTTTTTAGATGATAGAGTATCAGCAATAGCCTATAAACCTGGCAAGTGGTGGACAAGTGGAGGAGCTTAATATCTCTTAAAAGGAGTCAGTAGGTGACTGGTTTTAGACAACTGAGTCCTAGCTCTAGTTCACAAGTTCCAGACCCTACCAAGTGACAGATGGAGGCCAGAGAGCCATTTCACATGACAGCTAAGTGTAACACATAAATGTGGGCAGCTGGACTAGATCCAGAGATTACAGCATGATTCATTAGATCACATGATCTTAAAGGTCTTTTCCAACCCAAATAATAAACCTGAACTATTTGAGACATCATTAAAATGATGTGAATCTTACCATCAACTCGGAGTCTAGCTTACCAGTTTCCCGTTGAGAACATGGACAGAGTTAAACATTCATAGCAATGTGTTCAAAAGTGGAGAGCAAAACCTTAAGGTATATGTATACTTGGGCAAGCTACAGTCAAATATCATAAACCAACATGGTAGTGTTATCCTTAAACTGAGAAGAAAATATATTTGTGAAAATATGAATATATTTATGAAAACTCCAATAGCTCAATATGTAGTAAACTAATATTTAAGATTATACCTGAGCTGTGACAGTTGCAGCTGAAGTAGAGATAAATTTAGTACAGATATAAAAAGGAATGTGGCTAAATCAATATAGGACTTACGACTGTCTTACAGCCAAAGTACTTCTTTCCATTCCTTTCTGAGAGAGCTTTATGGGTCAGATGCTTCGGTCTGTGTTGCTCTGTTGCTAGTCTGTGATGTCCTAATGTTACCTTCATAAGAACCAGTTGCCTCAGAAATCACTAAATGCATAAGAGAGGATACTTAAGATTGCTCAGAGTGAACTTAATTATCTGTTTTATTCTGAACTAGAGCTAAATACTATTTTTGATAAAGATTATCAGCTACAGCTTCTCTGAAAAGACAGATATTACGGTCATGCTGGCCCCTCCCAAAAACAAAGTAACGAAACAAGACAGTAATAAAGATAACAGCCCTCAGACATTTCCAAGAAGAGAGGCTCATACAAATAAAACAAGATTCATACTAATGCAGCCAGGTAGTCTCCAAGAGTCTGTAGTTCCTGGAGACAGCTACTTATCATGAAAGCACAGTGGTATATTCAATATAAGAGTGTTTTCAAAATGTTATGGCTTACCAGAGTGATTTTGGAAACAGCAGTTGGAACACAAAAGTTAAATATACAGCATCCTGCCAGTTTTAATATATTTTGAACTTCAAGAGAAAAACATATTACACGAATCATATTTCATAAATGGAATAAAAATAATTTTAAAAGTTCCAAAGCTGCAAAATTGCCATTACACTTATATAATTCTCTGAATATGCCATGAAAATGACACTAAAATAATAGAATCTACTGTAGTCAGTACTTTCCCTCTGGGATAGCATATTTTTTGTTAGTTATAGCCTGCTGCTTTATATTACGGAACAATTGTCCTTTCCTGTAATAGGTAATATGTCAACTATCAAACAGAAAGTTTAAGTTAATGAACGTTCTTTGTGAACCATTACACTAAGTACTAAGGAGGTGGTGAGACACTAAGAGGGTGGTGAGACACTGGAACAGATTGCCCAGAGAGGCCAGGGGATTGGAAGTAGATGATCTTTAAGTTCCCTTCCAACCCAAACAATTCTATGATTCGATGGTAAATGTGTAAGCCTTTAAACACTATGCTTTTTTTTTGCTCAAAACAAACCACAGCATTTAACATAGTATGTTAAGAAATGCCTACATATATTTGTAGCTGATGTCTAACTGGCATTATGGTATTTATTTTTATTCAGGAATTTGCTTGATGCAATTAAATCAAGAGTAAGTTTTGTCACAGCCAGAATTAGCCTAATCTAGTGTAATCTAACCTAGGAGCCTCAACTCCTTTCCTAGTCAAAGAAAGATTGCTCCAGAGGGACAGACAAACCACTTTTTAAAAACTATCTTGACAGTGGAAGAAAACTATCCTCTCTGTGGAGCCAACTTTTACCTTTTTCACTCAGAAGGAAATATATTCCTAAATTTCAAATGTCTGAGTAACAGCTTTCCTGCTAGGGCACTACAGTTTTCTGATCTTAACAGCCCTGTTGTTTCAACTCTTCAAGTCTTGTCCAGAAGACAAATAGCTTTTCCAGCTCAGGTACTGAAAATACCACACACACTAAGCATCTATTGTACAAGCAGTAAAACAATCTCAGAAAGAAAAAGGGGGCGTGGGAGGGAGGAATTTTGATTCACATTATACAACTGCGTTTATACAAACTATTTAAGCTAAATTTGCACTAAAATAATTAAATGAACTTCATCACTAAAGCCAAATCATAATTACAAAATGTGAAACAGTTTATTAACTGCTCTACAGAGTAACATGTCTGTATACAAATAGACATTTCTCACTCATATTTTACCTCTCTGCTTAAAAAAAAAGAAAAAAGGCAAGAAAAAAGTAAACCTTTGAAGTTTGCTAGTAATTAATAGTGATTGACATGATTCTCATCAGATGGATATGGACAGAAAGATAAGTTTTTGTTCAATTTTATGAAAATTGCTAAAAATTCTCAGAATTTTCAAATAGCATAGTCATAGTCATAGTCATCTAGGATGGAAGGGACCTTTCAGATCATCAAGTCCAGCCATCAGCCCAACTCTTGCAAGCTTCATACCTGGACAGGGACTTGAACCCTTGACCCTCAGATTAGGAGTCTGGTGCTCTCCCATAATTTGATCGAATTTGTGTACCCCACAGGTTTTCCAGGTGTGCTCTGCAAAAGGCATTAGGATAGCTGTTATGCCATGACACATGAAAGTATATTGCCACTGATTACCTAAGAACCATAAGCTCCAGGGCTGGCAGGGCATTTGTTTGTACAATTAAAAAAATATTATACTTTACAAATTCTTTTTTCAAGATTCTGAGAAGGTATTTCTCCTGTCTGTGTTATCTTTTTTTTTTCTTTTTAAGTCGATCAGTGTACATCTTCAAATTAAAAGTATAGCAAACTGCTGTTGTCTTAAGATTTTTCAAAATAAGCTTCCTGCATGTTGGAAATAGCCTTCATTTTGCTTAAATGCTGAAAATAAATTTGTCTTGAAATGCACAAATGAAAATGAGAATTTTAGTACATTCATAGAGCTTCAGAATACTTTTTGCCTATTACATTGCATCCCCTTAACTTAATTCCCTCAAATTGAAGAAAGAAATTTTCTGGAAAATTTGCATTCATCAATAATACCATTTATCCATGGAGTATTTTTTTCTTTGTGCCTTATGGAAGAAGTATTTCTTCATCAAGTAGTGCAATGGCACCATGATACCTATACACCTTTTTTTTTTTAGTAAAACAATTAACTAAACTAATGCTAAAGTAAAAAACTTCAATCTGACTGGAAAGTAGTTATGCATAAAAAGATACTAGAAAGTTCTGCATAACACAATTCACTAATACTGTGATATTGATATTAAAATTTATTAATTTACTAGCTGTAGATACATTCCATCAGTGTTTCAGGATGATCTACATTTTGGGGCTTGTGATCATATTTTGGTGGGATGAAACTTTTTGTCCTTTTTATTCCTGTGAGAATATGAACTCTCCCGTTAAGGTAGAATGAAGCTGATAAATAAAATGTAACACCAATGTTTATTGCAAATGTGTTACTTATTTCTTCCTTAGAGCCTACTGTCATGTCATCACTGGACAGAACTGGTGAGCACAGCTGTGAGAAGGGTGCCTAGGTAAAGGAACTTCACTGTTAAGTGGCACAGCTCCTGGAGGAGGTGAGTAGGTTAAAGAGTATTAGGGAGTCCAAATTTCCTCTGTCATATTTATTCCTCTTTCTCCATTAGCATTTGCATGTACCCAAACTTCATATGGACTATATATGGTGAATCTTCAAGGACTTGGAGAATGGATTATCTAGTGGCACATGAGAAAATCAAAAAATGTTATTTGTTCAGAAACTACTTCAAGGGCAAAATTAGTCTGCTCACTGCTTTATTTGCCAAAGACTAAATAAAATTAGTAAACATTCTGGTTTTCTTTTTGAAACCCAGAGAATATTCAGGTTAATAGCCGTGTTAAAAATCTGCCCAGCTGAAAGGAGTGGTAGCAACTAGGTATCCTGTTTTCTCATTTTTTTTGTCTGAAACTGGTAAATATTCCAAACAGTTGGAGGGCAAACAAAAGAGCTTTTAACATCTTAAGAGATTGATTCATAGTACTGATATGGTAGCACCTACTATATTCAATTGTGTGAAGTAATAAAGCTTTCTAAATGCTTCACTTCAGACTTGTACATCTGTTCAATGAATACTGAAGTCTTTAGACTGCAGGACACTGTTCATAATATGCTCTGCCTTACATCCACATATAATTTATTAGATAAGGAGGTTTTATGTGTCATGTTTGCATATTAAACATCATTACCTATTTAGAAATGTAAATAATACTATGTAAAAGATGCATATCAGCTATTACATCAATATTGCAAATACTGAAAGACGATGGAAGACAACTCACTCAGACTTGCAGGAGACCAGATTTTCAGTAGTTGCAGTAAATTCCTCAGAGAAGTAACCAGGATGAATCAAAATGGAAAAAAATATCACTGAGCCAGAGGCAAATATTATTAAGTTTGCCTTTCTGCAACAGAGTGTGAGAGAATATGCTGCATTGAAAGACAAGTCTTTTAATTCATTTCACATAATATTAATCTCTTTAGCCTGCTTTAGCTGATCCACTTGCAAATCTTTCAGGATCAAAATGGAGAATTTTTATCAGAGTAAGTGCATATATATTTCAAAATTTATGTTTCTTCCATAGGGCTTTGTATTCTCTCATTAACTCTGAAATTTAAAATAGACTTTTCATGTGACATGAGTTCACAATAGAACTGTTTTCACAAAGGAAACAAATCCCTTCCTTTCAATCCCCAGCACTGCAAAAAGATTATCAAAAAATGTTGAGGAATTATGACATTCCAACACTATGGATGTCTTCATACTTGCTTTTGATGTTTTCTCATTTTCTTCCTAACCAAAAAAAACCCAACCAAAATGTAAAATTTCACTATTCACTCTTTAATAGTGTCAGTATTATTACTAAGATGTAGTATTATCTTAGTATTAACAAACAATTTGAATAATTAAGGGCTTGAAATATCACTGCTGAAAACATGGAATTTGTGAACTAACAAAGATGGTAAGCCACAAAGAAGAATGCAGATTTTTTGTCTTTTCCATAAAGCAGATCTTTTTACACAGTAATTATAAGAAAATAAAAGAATAGCATAACTATGCTATATTAGTCTATTCTTTTTTGTGCAGACTTTTTAACAAAGAACTTCCATTGCATTTAATGGAAGTGTTCACTACAAGCCAAGGTCTTAGTAAAATTTATCAGTACTTACACCTTGAGTGATTATTTCATTCTGTGCGACTGAGTAGATTCTATTTATTGTGAATATAATTTAAGACATTTACTCCTCTGATAAAAACCCCTATTTTTTTACACAAAAACAATAAAGAAACAGAAGTCTCATTAGTTTTTGTTTGAAAGTACTGAACTACAGAGAGCTAGTCTTTGGCTTTGAAGTCCAGTCTCTTTTTCTCATTTTATTTAAAAATGCCTATAATTTGGATAGCTTGTAGTAAACCAGCAGGACTCTTCAGGTAATTATTGCAAGTATTCCTTATAATACTTTTCTGAGGAAGAAAAATAATAGATTGTTCTTTTGTGAAGTCATCCACATCACAAGGTAAGAAATTACATTTTTTAATTTCAACACATTTTTGATGAATATTACAAAGGTATAAATTTTCAATCCTGTAGGCTATGTAAGCAAGCGTTTTCCGTTTCAAAAAATAACATAAAATGCTCAGCTTCCCTGCCATGCTTATTCACAATCTATCACAGCAAGGATTTGGGTGCAAGAGCTATATCAGGCTCAACATAGCTCTGGAATCCTCAGCACAAGGGCATGAACCTCTCAGAGCAGGTCTAGAGCAGGGCTGTGAGAATTATCTGAGGACTGGACAGTCTCTCCTTCAAGGACAGGTGTTCAGCCTGGAGAAGAGAATGCTCTGAGGAGACCTTAGGTATAAAGTACCTAAGGTACCTACCTAAAGGGTACCTAAGGGGGCTTAAAAGAAAGCTGGTGAGAGACTACCTGTGATAAAGAGAATTTTATGTACCTGAATAGCAATGTGGATTTTGATATCCTGGAGAATTTTAAATAACATTAGATATATGCAATGCCAGAAGTATATGTTTAATGACTGAAATGAGTTCCTAGATTGTCTAACCAAGTAAAAACCAAAAAATGATCCTGCAGACCAAATGTGTCTATTTTAGGTGGTCTGAACAGAATTTTCTACTAGTTTCAAACTGAAGAATTTCAGAGAGGTTAAGATCTCTTAAAGTTCCTGTGCTGGATCTCATGCAAATGTCTTGGACACACTATGATGTTGGAATTCAGATCCTATGTTTTCTTTGATGAAAATGACACTTGTACTAGATGTACATACTTGAATAGAGAAATCTAGAGTCTATGTTTAAAACTATTTTTTCACTATAAGTTCAGTCTCCATTATGCACAACAGAATTCACTTCTGCATGGTCAACATTATTTTCAATGCATTTGCAAGACACCACTGAAAGGAAACAAATTCCTTTAGACTGAGTTCCTTATTTAGTACAGCACAATGTCAAAATCAGTAGCAGTACAAAACCCAATTTACTTTTCAGTAGGAATAAGATACTTCTTTATCTATCATGTAACAAGATAAAAGATTTATAGACACTACTACCCAGTTGGAACAAGCTGTTGCTGAGGTATTACATGTGTCTGTATGGAGGCTGGGATACCACATTGCTGATGTTACTAAAGTGAAGTAAAATATTTACTGATGATGCTAGAATTCAAAGCAGAAATAATGGATACACCAATGAAAGGTAAAAAGAAATACGATTGTTATAGTTCACCTTCTGCAGTGTTACCATGGACAATCATGAAGTGGTAAGGTGTATGTACACACGGAGAGTATAAAATTTTCCCTGATTTTCAACTCAAAACCTCCCCTGATGCAACTTGAGGTCATTTCCTCTTGTTCTATCACTTGTCATTTGGGAGAAGGGACTGACCTCCACCTTGCTATAACCTCCCTCCAGGGAATTGTAGAGGACAAGAAGGTCTCCCTTCAGCCTTCTTTCCTCTAGGCCAAAAAATCCCAGTTCCCTCAGCCTCTCCTCATAAAACTTATTCTCCAGACCACTTACCAGCTTCATTGCCCTTTTCTAGATTCACTAGAGTGGTTCAATGCCTTTTTTTTTTTAACAAGGAGGCCAAAACTAGATGCAGTACTTGAGGGGAAGCCTCTCCAGTGCTGAATACTCAATTTGAATATTAATTTATGATAGATATTTAACAGCCTTATAAAAGGAAGACAGTATGCTGTTAACATGAATGTGTGAATAGAAACAAAGAAAATTTTACTGATATATTTCAAGACAGTTATGCTATTGTTGGGTTTTAAGAAATACTAGATTTGTCCCAAGTATGTAGCATTACAATATTTTATGAAGAGGTCTTCGTGTAACAGGAGCTCAATACATAGGAAAGCAGAGGACATATAAAGGCTGCAACTGAAATAGGAATAAGAACTTGCAGGAGAAATATATCTGTAATAATATCTGGAAATTTGATAGAAACTTGTTCTTCATGAAAGTGAACTGTGTGAAATCAAATACCTGCTGTCAAAAAAATGCTAAATTATGCACTGTGTGTGTATAAAAAGTTCAGTGAAAGGAAAATATACACTGATTGCTGACTTCCACAAGCAGTTACTACAATTAATCAACATATTTTGTTTGCAATAGCAATTAATCTTTCATCCTGTCTTCATCATCATGATATCTGTAAGTCTGTAAGTATTCAACGTGCTACGAAACATATTTAACTTGGAGACTAAATAACACTCCTCAGTCAGAGATGGAATTGTTTAACAATAAATTGACTCAAATAGCCTTTTTGAAACATGTTTACTTCTCATGTAAGTAGAAGAGAAACAAAAAAGTAATTGTGAAATCCTCCCCATAGGTTTCCAAACAACATATAATAAATAAAATTGCTGAAAACAATATAAATGAAAGTACTATTGAAGACAGGAGAAAAAATATGCTGTTGAATTTATTTTTTTGATCTGGCACTACATAGCTGACCACTTGTATAACAGTGTAAGCACGGGGCCTCAGGCAAGAGAATGTCCCAGAAGAAGTGGTGCAGAAAGGTTGTTATGGCTTCTCAGCACCTGGGAGAGTGGGAGGAGAGCAGGTAATGAATTAGGAGAATCTCCAGTAGGTGTGGAACTCCTTTAGGTCTGTAAACTGAGTTGAAGGAATAGTTGTCAAATCTAATATTGTTGGTTTGTTTTTTCCTTTTGAGGGACAGGGTACTGTAAAAGTACTTCTACTTTGGAAAAACCTTATCAGTTGAGGCACTTCCCTTTAAGAGACTGTTCCTTTAACACTAAATTGGCACCTCTGCACAACCTGCCTGGTACATCTTATGTCTGCTGAACTAAACCAGCTTGATGATAATGATGTTTTGACCTTGGCAGCCAACCAAGTCCAAAATGCATTAACAGCTCATTAAAGTCCATGGAAAAAAACCACTGTCCTTGCATAGAAGAATGCCTTTTATTACCTCCAGATTCAGAGGAGTTAGCCATTTGGACATTTATCTGTTCAGACATGTCATTGTAACAAAAAAATAAGGTATCATATGAGATATTATTAGATTGGGTTGAGATATACAGATAGCTCTAGATAGATAAGCATGCATTCTTTCTGAATTATTAATTTCTGCAGACCACTTACTAGTGAGGTTTTAACCTTTGATTATAGTTTGAATGAAAGACGAACTTGAAAAATGTTCTTGTTCAGTGCAAGGGGGTATTATGGAAGTAATTAAAATAACCAATTAGCAATTGTTTGACCTGAATGAAAAGGAAAATAATAATTAACCATCATGGAGTTATATCAAGTCTGTAACTTTTGCATGAGGTTAAAGTTATTCCAGTCATTTCAGTGGTTTCTGACTAGATAAACCAAATCAATTCAACTCTTGTACTAAATTTCTATGCCAAAATTCACTGCAGATATTAAATAATCTAATTGGGTTTTTAATAATTATTTTCAGAATCATGAAAAATAAAGCTGTTTTATCGCAGGAATACATGTACGTATGTATATATTTAGTGAAGTATCTTTGCTAATTTTCCCTTATCACAGGAACACAGGTTTTTATTTTGTTTACTGCATGGCACATACCATAGAAAGAACAACTTTATTTTTATGCAGTACATTTTATGATATGTTTCAGCAATGGTGTCACAACATCTTTCTTAACTCTCCAGTGACTTTGCTGAGAAAATATACAAATACCATTCTATGTTTACAGAAGATACTCTATGTTTTCATAGTGTCAGTATTTATACGGAAAATGGGAAAATGGAAGTGCAGTGCATCTGTTAAGTTTCTGTTAAGTTTTATTCTCTGGATGATTAATGTACCCAGACAATGGTACGCAGACAATAAAAATGTTCTTTCCTTGTACTTGCAAAGTAATTAATAATTTTTCAAGGTACTGAATTATTTTGTCTATCAAATTCATATAATATTGTTTAATCTCTGTGATGTTCATTTTTATCAAGAAATGTATGCATCTTGAGTTAAGCTAATTGGTTGTATTTTGGAGTTTGTTTTATTTATAAAATTGATCCAATGTAATGCATTTTATGCTAATACACTATCCCACGTGGCTATACCATTTTAAAACAATCACTTTGGTATAAAATGATAACACAGTATTTCTTACAGTGTACAAGAAATCAGAGTAGCCCAAGTAACAGCCAATTTTCTAAGTGTATCAAACACAATCATGGTTGTGGTCAAACACAGCAATTATAAGAGGAAATATATTGTCCTTTTACAAACTGCTCATTTTTTTTGACACTTTAGGCCCCTCAAAAGCTAATTATTTAAAAACTCCATCTTGCTAAGACTTAAAAAAAATTAACTGCTTTAGAATAAGTTTTTAATGAGGGAGGGATTTTTGGTATTTTTAAGGTCCTTTTCTTTTTTGTAAGCTGTGGTTTTATCTGAATGGAACCTATATCTGATTTTTGGGGGAAGCCAAAACTGAACATAAATTCTGCAATGAAAACAGCAGTTGAACTCCTTGTCTGTCTCATTTCAAATTCAAGTCATGTTAGGGAATCTAATCTGTCTTCGTATTTCACAAAAAAACTAATGAAGGTATGTGACAAGATCAGAGAGAAACTCATTGCAACATGTTCTGGTAAAAATAAATGCAGTAATTACCCAAAGTAGTAGAGTATCTTCATTTAGTATTGCCCTGTTTTGGTTGAAGTAGCTCTGTAGAACTCAGTGGGGATTAAGTTAAATTGATATTATAGTAGTATATAGTGATATAGAAGACAATTTGTCCCACAAGAGACAACACAGTTATCAAGCTAGTCATTTGAGATTATGTAATATAAAAAAAAATTTTTATGTTATTTTCCCTGCATTCTCATCTTTTAAATGTTGATTTATTTAGCATAATTTTCTTTGCATTTAGTGTTATAGCAAAACTCCTTGAGCTGCCTTCTCTCCAGGCTGAACAGCCCCAAGTGTCTCAGCCTGTCCTCATAGCAGAGTGGATCGAACTGTCTGATCTTCCTTCTCTGGACCCTTTCCAGCAGGTCCATGGTGCTGAGGGCTCCAGAGCTGGACACAGTACTCCAGGTGGGGTCCCATGAAAGCAGAAGAAAGGGGCAGAATCACTTCTCTCCATCTGCTGGCCACAGCTCTTGTGATGCAACCCAGGATACAGTTGGCCTTCTGGGCTGTGGATGCAAATCACTACAATCCAAATCACTCAAATCATTAAAATCAAGGCAGCTCAGCACAATAAATGTAGCACTGTTTTCATGGTTGAAAACATCAGTCTGAGGCACCAGCAAACCACATGTGGATGATGACGATATTTACAAGGAATGTCAGAGAGGAAATAAGAGGGAAAAAACACTTTGAGAGACAGGGGTAGTATGTGCTCTAAGGTTTCATCCACTCGGATAAATGATGTTGGAAAATAATGTTATTGTCATGTTTCAGTTTATTATTTGTAAAGAGATTGGAAATCCTCTAAGAATTAAAGCAGCTGTCATTTTCTCAAAGGTACAGAAGAGTGAACCTGGGAGCAGTGAGTTCGTACCGCATCTCATTCTCAGCCTGAAAGGTGAAGGATCAAAAATCTCAGCTTCTTCATTCAGTGCCGGTGCCTGTGGATGGCTCTGTCTATTTATCTTTCTTCCATCCCCATCCACCCATTCCTGACTCCAGTCTCAGAATGCAATTGACTTGCCTTGGTGAGTCAAGTCTGAGACTTCCTCTGTGCCTGTGAAGTCTGTTGGCCAGAGCAGAAGGGCATGGGTACGTGTCTCCTTGCCATGGCTGAGGTGATGCTGAGGCTGCACAATGCAGCTGCTCAAAGGCCACATGTCAGAGCTTTTCTGAGGAGCTGCAAGGAAGTCCTGCCATGCAAAGGGATGTTGGTGAGGCTGTGAGCACTCCTGCCAAGAGCACAGGCAGCATCCTTGGCTCTCTGCCTCATGAAGGCTTGTCTCGGTTTTGGCTCTTGCTATTGCCTGAGTGCTGCTCATAGGCACTGTGACAGCTAGAAGCTGCTGGGCACCAGGTCATCAACGTCATGGTGATGGAAGAGCAGGAGAGCAGGAGAGCAGGCTGGCTTTGTAGACAAACCTCTGCTCAGCGCTTGAGGCCAATCTGAGCTCTATGGAGGCTCATTCATTGGCCGTCAGACAGAAGATCTCCTCCATGGATAGCCCCTGCACATGGAGAGAGCCAGCACCTCCTGCAGGTTATAGAGGATGAGAGTTGTTTATCTGTAGAGAAGCTTAGGGTTAGGCTACCCTGGCTTAGGAGCAGGAGCAAGCATGGGCAGCTTTGTAGTTGGAACCGGCTGCTGGGGTGGATGATTATGGGAGGATCCAGCTTTGTCCACAATCTCCAAGTGAGAAACCCTGGCTTAAGTCACCACCTCTGTGCAGGAAACAGAGGCATGGGCAGCCTCTGGCCAGACATTCATGGGCTGTGGCAGGACACTGTCCTGGCTACAGAGAGATAATGGGGTCTGACCAAAGAGCCCTGCTGCCACCAGAACCTGACAGTTGGAGGACCTGTGCAGAAGCTGAGGTCCCCCTCTGTGACAACAGCCAGGGCATTGCCTATGTGTCATGGGTCCTGCCAGCTGCTGTTTAATAGAGGAGGAGGTATGGAGGAGAAGCACCAGGTGAGTGCTTCCATGCCCTCTCAGCTCTTTTGCCAAATAGTGGAAATGAAGCTGGGGTGTTGATTGGGAATGAGAGCTTGGGGGGGTTCAGGTCCCTCCAGTGGCAGAGCCACTGGGATGGACAAGCCTTTGAGAAACATGTCAGCATCCCCAGTGCAGTACAAGTTGCTGTCTGCAAGAGAAAGCCATCCTCTAATTGACTTCTCCAAACTCACCAGCTGCATGGCCAAGTCCACTTTGTTTGCTGGAGGGGACAGGTGGTGTCCACTGTCTGGGACCACACTACAAGAAATGCTGTGTTCACCAAGCAGCTTTGCAGAAGCAGGGGCCCCCAGTGAGCTGGGTCAGCCACTGGCCCTGAGTGAGAGGCAGAGATGTCTGAGACTGCAGCCAAGTTATCCTTACCTCTGCTTCCTGCTCCACCAGCTTCTCTCAGCTGTTAATGCCTTGTGTAGTGACCTGGAGAAGTGGAAAAGGACCAGAAGGTCAGAAGCTCTGCACGTGATGTTGGGCTGGATCAGGCTTTGAAGGCAGAGCAGAGGTGGGAGAGACACTCAAAGGACTGTGGCACCTGAGGTCCCTCATGAGGAGCTTGATGGAGGGCAGCTGGGTGAGTCAAGTTCCAGCCACTCCTGGTGGACTGTTCACACAGACAGGGCATAGAAAGACCTGTGTGAGATTGAAGATGCTGAGCAGAGATTCCCCAGGCTGCACAGACAAGCAGGACTTACTCAAGGAGGGCACTGAGCCACAGCTCCTTCACCACCCTGGGGCTGCAGAAAGAGCAGAGGAAGAGGCTGAGTACCCACTGTTCCCTGGGCTGTGGCACAGCCCTGCGCCATGGGGTTGGCCACAGACACAGGAGAGAGCCCCATGGGGCAGGACACAGGTGCCACTAACTGGCACCAGGATTCACCAGGACTCAGTTGCCCATCCCCGAGCTCTCCCTCTCCTCCTTTCTTCTATTGATGGCTGGTTGCCAGTATCTCCCCTCTTCACGTGATTTTTAAACAAAGCAAAACTGTGTCCTTGGGATAACCATGTAGTATGTGTAGCAGATCTACATCTCCTAAGAAAGAGTGACATTACTTTACCCCTTTTTATCATACAATTAAAAAAATGTAAATGATAGAAGTTGCTAGAATAGCAGCTACTGCAAGTTTATGAATAAATGACAGATAATTAGCATTAAAACTTCACTTTATTGATCACTAGCCACTTTCTTTGATTAAAAACCAGCTGATGGAGTAACATAGCAAAAAACTGTATCTTTGCTCTAGTAAGTTATCTACTTGAAGGAGAGATTGATAGGAATCTTGACTGTCTAGGGTTTGACCCTGGTCACAGTTAAGTCAGAGGGGTGCTATTTAAATAAGAGGAGCTTCCTCTTAACAATATTTCCTTTAAGTACTTCCTTTACATTTTTCTGCTGGTATTATGTGTGATTTTTAATGTGTAAACTGATTTTGTGGTGTTCATTTTTAAATTAATATAATATGTCTATAATCAAAACAGTGAAATTCCTGTGCTAACTTCTTTATGTGGCTTAGATACAGAAGTTTGTATCTTCAGGTCTTAAACCAATTATGGACACGGGAGAAAAATTATATGGTATGAAGGTCACTCTGTACTGTGGTCAGTCAGTTCTTGATCATGATGATCCTTAGCATGACTAAGGAAAGTAAGAGGGATGTATTTCCCTTTAAGGTAAATTGTTCACTTTCATTAAATATTATCACATCTTGTCCTGCAAGTTTGGGGTTTTTTTATGAGAAGACATTAATTATTCTTTATTGGCACCAGAGTACAAAACTGAAAATCTGTGTATGCTACAGATGCTTTTTTGTTAATGAGGGGAAGTTATACTGATTAGAATATATTCATAGGCTTAGAATAAAACCTGTAATCCCTACTTAGAAATTAGTTTTTGGAAGAAAAATTTATCTTACTTGTGAGTTCTAAAAAGTAGGAGAATCTCCATCCAACATGAAGGAAAAAATTGAATGCTGGAGCATATTAAAGATGATCATCATTGTAAATTACTCCTTGATGCTTTAGACCAAGGGTGGTATCCATTTCACCAATCCTTTTAACAAGTTGCTTTTTAAGAAAAATAGTGTGAAGACTATGGAAACTAAAACACACATATGCAATGTGTTTACAAATATATGCAGGTTTATGGTTTACATACTTCCTCTTTCTGTAGGAGAGATGTTGCAGTCAGTTGAGCATTATGGAGACATGAGGAAGGACTGTGGGTTTCTTTCAGAGTCTGACAGGTTTTCCTTGTTCTAATGTCCCCATTGAGTCTGTCCTTAGTTTTTGGGGGATTGGAAGAGAACAGTTCCTTGGTGGCCTTTGTTGATGCTCAATATCTGCTTCTATGGTTAATTTCTGAAAGTTTGCACATCTTGATGATCCAAAGGTTGTTAGCATAGTTTGGCTATCATTTCCCTGAGCACATAAAAGCCATTCAATCTTAGTTTTGTTATTTGGGACAAGCAGTTGATCATATTTCATCTATTTCTATTTTTAAAAAAGGTTGATTATCTGCTACAGCAGAACTCAGTGATTTTTTTTGTTGACAGGATAAGCTGGCCTTGATGCATCTAAACAGATTTATTCTACTGATGCAAGAATAACTGCTTACCGTACCTAGTACAATTGTACCTACCTAGTATTGTACTACTAATTACTGGAGATGGCTAATAGTAAGTTACATTAACAAGAGTCTAACTGGGAAATCTTACATACTCGTATTAATCAGCTAATTCTGTTTAGATATCTGAATTTGTGTGAAATACACTCTGTTTTAAGAGCATGAAAAAAGTTTAGATTTGAGAATCCAGGAGATCCTTTTAAAAAACTTGAAATGGGGGGTAGTTTCTTTAACTGAATCAGCAGTCTTATTGAATTTCTATATGGTCGTAAGGTTTTGAGTGTCATTAAAGGCATTTGAAAAGAAAATTTGATGAACATTGAAAAATACTTCTCACTAACAGTAAATTTAAAGCAAACCCAAGAAAAAGAAGCAATTTTTTAAGCAGTAAAAGCAAGAGAGAATGATTATATAGAGACAGTTAAGAACTTTCTAATAATTTTTGCTAAAAGTTTGAACAAAGTTTGTTAAGAATTCTAAGTAGAACTTGTAAGCAAGTATTATCTAGTCATACTCTCAAATTTATTCCTTTGAAAAAAAATAACCCAAAAAATCCCACAACTTACTTTCTACTGAGAGGTCCAAATCTGATAGTTATTGACTGATTCCCTGTTACTAACTCCCTTTATTTTGTTATTTTAAAATTGTATAAGCTCCAGACTTTTCTATTATTCCTTTAAGAATTGCATGTTTTGAATAACAGTGTTCAGAATACACAACAATGAACAAGGGCAACTGGGATACTTTTACTGCTTTCATCTTTAAATATTAAAAGCGAGAGATAAAACCTGTACATGAAGAAGAAAGAAGAGGAGGAAGCATATTATATTTATTAGACTGTCTTGCTTGATTTCTTTCACTTTTTAATGTGCTACAGGAACTATGGCTGCATTCTTATGCCTTGTCATATTTTATTAACCCAAAGTTTCTAATTCTGTTTTCTCTTCTTTAAAGATGTCATCAGTTGATATAATATTTATTTTCCAGAACTTCATTAGATTTTTTGAGGTCAGGGAGAGTGTTATCTTTATGATTTGAAGACATTGACTAAAAAAGTCACTGATTAAAAGAAAGAATCACAATTTCCTACACAAATTTTTACAAAACAAATACACATACAATTAATCATAAATCTGCTGCTACTTAATTTAAGTTCTGGATTAATATTATTAATGCCTGTATTTTTTACTTCAGTTAGCTAATCAGAGTTATGGTTGCACTTTTCAGGGTCAGACTTCTCTGAGCCAATGATGTTAAAGAGCAATGTCAATGTATTAATTGAGATCTGTTCAATTTTATTTCTATGTAATCTGCAAAGCCTTATTAGCTTTGCAATATTTATAGACAATCTATTCCATATATAATTCAGATAGATAGACAATTCCATTTTTCAAGAACCATGGGCTTGGATGAGTCTAATTAAAGGATGATGTTCATATCCCTAAATGGGAATTCTACTAACTTAAATACTAAAATGCAGTCCAGTGTTTTCATTAGAGTCAGGCCCTACAGCTAGAATACACCTGTGGAATGAATAAGTAATGCAATAGTTTCAAAAATTACTGTTAGTCTGTGTAAAATTTTGAGCTGATTTTAAAATCAAAGCAGCAGATAGAGTACAATATTGACAGTCAAAGGGTAACCATTTTTTTTACATGCTTGTATTGTGAAGTCCTGGGCAATGAAAAGAAAGCAGAGAAAGTACTGGTGGAAGTGGTTCATTATGTTGAGAAGATTGTCCTTTGAAGCTGTACATTTAAGAAATCAAGAAAAGTTATTCATTTAATGAATAATTAAAGTGTTCCTTTAAAAATGAAAGAACTAGGCTTTCCATATTATTTCCAGAATTCCTGATAGTCCTTTTTGTTACAAATTCTAGAAAATGGCATTATTGATTCCCAAGAATATCCACTTCAAATGAAGTACCTTTTATCTCAGTAAATAGTGCTTTGGAGGATTATTTGATTAAGCTGGTCGTACTTTGAAACATCTTTCTGATGAAAGTGGTGCAGTCATTGTTAGCAAAAGTACCCTCTGTGCCAAAATTATGTGAAACAGTCATACAGCAGTGGAAGATCCTGCAGCTTGCTTAATTAAGTGTGGAACATTATGATCATTCTTAGTTTATGCAGCAGAACTGCAGGCTTCTCAAATAGACAGGATGACATGTCTGTCATTAAACATCTGCTGAAAGATACGTACTGAGTTGGTGATTGTCTTACGAAAAACATTCAGAAATCCCTTGTACCTGTATAAGAACTTACTAGTACTAAATACACCATTTAAACCTATTCATGGAGTGCTTGTTCAGTAGCACCGAATAAATACAAATTCTATTGTTTATTCTATCAGTTTGAATTTACTGATTTTTTTTTATTTTTTAAATTGTATCATGTTCATTATTTGTTGTGAATTCTTAGTATCTTACATTAATTTCTTTGTAAAAAAAAAAAAACAAAACAAAGGCAAAACAATAGTGACAAAAAGAACCAAAATACAAAAATAATGCAATTTATGGATAATTAATAATATAGTACAAGGAAAAATCATAGCCTTCTAAGGAACAGAAGGCTGACAATTAAACATATTCAAACAATAAAAGATGTGGTTATTTAACTTGAAATAAGTATAACCTGAAGTTTTTTTCAATGAATGCGATGAATAAAAAATTCTTTAGAGGTTTCATTTGATCATCCAAAATTATCAGGTATAATTTGGAGAAATTATGTGGTCACTGAAAGAGACAGAATAATAAGGATTATCACCAACTACTACATGGTGTTCAAAATCAGTTCTAGAAATATTAGATTGTTAAGCAGAATAGAAAATTATTTCCATTTGTGTGTGCAATGAAGGTAGAAGACCAAAGAACTCTCTTAAGCCATCTCTAGGTATAACCTTTAAATATGCTGAGGTGAAATGCTAGAGTTACTGTTACATTCTAAGAAGTTTAATTGGCATTCCTAGATGTCTCATGCAACAA
This sequence comes from Turnix velox, assembly GCA_013400935.1. NCBI lineage: Eukaryota > Metazoa > Chordata > Aves > Charadriiformes > Turnicidae > Turnix > Turnix velox. Next base: position 85,587 of record VZTY01003035.1, read on the forward strand.
AGTGGTTTGATCAAAGGGACACAAGTATATGTAGGAGAACTCTGTTCGATGAATTGGAGGGCTTCTCATGCAGAGCATCCAAATAATCAGAGATGTAAATCACTGAAATATATTCTTGCTCCCTGACAGGTAAAATCTGCAGAACAGGCGATCCTCTTAATTCAGCATAATGAAGTCTTACACGTGCTACCTAACTCATATCCAGGCTCTTGAAGTCACTTGCTTTTTGAGCATTTCTTGATATTAGTCTTCCAATCCAACCAATCAAATCTGATGGAGGAACATATCAGACACAAAATGAAAAACCAATCCTCTCCCAGGTTCTTTGTTCAATGTACAGGAATGCTGAAGGCCTCAGTGGTAGAACATAAAAACCCCTTTGTATGTGGAAATTGTATAAACAATCTGGGGCACTCCCAAGGGAAGCCCTAAACACAGTGATATTTCTGAACTCTTATCTCTTTCGAGGTCAGGGGCTTGAATCAGGTCTGAGAGGGGAGAATATTTGTTCACTTGCATACAGAACTACTAACTGAAAAAGTTAAACAAGGCTCTTTCTAAAACATCATTTCTGAACGAAAGAGCAGTGCTTTCTCAGTTTAAATCAACTCAGCATTTGAAACGATCATGTTCGAAAGGAATATTTATAGGATTCTCTGCAGTTTTCCCTTGGAAAAGTGCTCATCTTCAACGGATGATGTTCCATGCACAGAAAAAAAGCAACCTGCAAACCAAAACCAACAACAAGAACCAAAAAACCTCCAGATCTGAAGACCTTAAGTCATTCTACCTTCCTTAAAGAATGATTGTCTCTAGAGAAAAATAAAGGAAGTTAAGCCTAAACTTCCATTACAGTCAACAGAGATCAGGATCAGATCAGGTCAGTCACCGGAACAGGTTCTATTGTTCCAAGCATATCAGGGATGCACGATTAAAGCTTGTTGGAGTTCAAGGAGCGTCTGTGCTCTTGGACATATGATTTAGTTTTAGGTAGTTTAGCATTATGATCACCTAAGTGCCTGGCATATTTTCTCTCCAAAAACTGTCATGATATATTGTGACACTCTCTCCTCCATTTTCCTGTTGAGGAATGTTGCTGTAAGATAAAGAAAGGCTGATATATTTTGGAGTTGAGAGATTGGAAGGCAGAAGGAAGGAGATAACTCTCCTGTGGCCATTAGCTGAGGCACATTCTCTAATTCATGCTCAAAAACTAGCACTGCATTTCTGGAGAACAGTATAGACTTCTCTGAAGAGTGTTGGTGTAAATCAATGAGAGCTAGATCTTATAAAGCCTCCTTTCCACTGACTTCTATTTGTAGCTTAATGACTTTCATGTCTAAGAACATATGAGACATGAATTAAGCTTTTATTTTTTTTCTGTAACTAGTTTATTGAGTTTCTCACCAGAGCAGAATGCTGTATGTTAGGTGTAATAACCTGCTGGATTATTTTACAGCTAGAAGACTAACCTTGTATGTCCAGTTATTCACCCTCTTATTTTAATTGTCTGGTTCTGAAGGCAGCCAACATTGTATAAAGAATGCTAAAAATCCTTGCAAAAGCAAACTACTAAAATTAGCTGGAGTTGTGGCTTCCTGTTACATTAGGTTGATATAAGTGTATGGAAATTTTAGTAACCTTTGGAATTGCTTTATGACTGCATGTGCAATTGCAATAATATGCATGTGTGCATATAAAGAAGGTTCTGCATGCCAGAAATCTTTTCATGTCACCATGGAAGAATTTTCTGTCAGTCTGAGTTATGTAATACAAACTTTCCAATGAGGTGAACTGTTTTAGCCTTGTAACATAGAGACCTTGTTGCAAAGTTAAGGTACTGACTGACTAACGTGATTCAAGGACTGAATTATAGTTGAAGTATACTCTTATGAATGATAGAATATCATGTTATCTACAAGAGTAGATAACATAAAACTTAAGTTGCATGCAAATTTTTAGATCTTTCTTTTGTTTACAGTAGGAATAGAGATAAGGAATGAGTTTTAACAGTGTTTTCTCTTTTGTAGTGGATAATTGTCACAGTGGTAGAAAACCATACTTCTAGAGGGTTGCTTGAGGTAATTGTCCAAAGGCACGACATTCATAACTCAGCAGTTCTCTATTTTTAATAGGGCATTAAGTGATTGACACTGAGGACTGCATTTCCTGCCACAGCAAACTGATGTCCTTTCTCTTCTATAGCTTACTTCTCACCTAGAGTTCTTGCACTTGAAAAATTCATTAACTCTAAGAATAGGGTGAAAAAAAATCAAAAGGTGAATCATGTCATGACAGATGCATACCCTACAACAAAAGGAGGCTCTTACAGTTTTGCTCACTATTTTCTGGATGTTCTCTGCATGGTGTAGCTTACTGTAAGAGAGCAAACTCTCTTTGCTTTGTGCTATTTACTAAAATATGGATCAGAGAAATCTGTTCAGAATAAGATAATATTCTGCCTTCCCTATAAGTAAAATACATACTTAGAGAATATTGTATTCAAGAGTGTAGGCAAGGAGAGACACCTTAGATATGGAGAGTGCAAAATATGAAGAGGTTAATATGGAGAGCATGAACAGAAAGCAAGTAATAAAAAGGAGGAAAATAGTTTTTTTCATAGAGACTTAAAATTAATTTAACATAGTGTCTGACAACCTGGGAAGCTTTAAGAAGTGCTGAATTATAAGCAAATTTAATGAAAACCTCCTTTTTCTCTTTTTCCAGAAAGATGTAGAAGATAGAAGATATTTTTCCCAAAAATAATGCCTTTCACTGTCACTCTTTTTAAAGCAAGAGTAGCAAAACAGAGCTGAAGTTCTGTTAAGCTGTTCAGCAGCATAAGCATGACAGAGCCATGTTCAATTAAGCAAAAATCATGCAGGCTCAACTTAGTTTAGCCCATTACAGAAGAACCAGCTCAAAAATCAGAGTCAATTCTTGAGCTGTCCTTATTACATTTGCTGACATAACCCAAACAGCCAACAGCACGTTAATACTATTTCAAGTTGACATCCACACTAGATTTAGTATCATATAGTCTAAGGTGTTTCTTTTCAATTACTAGACTCTGAAGGTTGCTTTTTTATGACCGTATTCAAAACCAGAACATTAGATAACCAGACTGTAGATTGTTAGAACTAATTTATGCACTGTGATTTTCTTCAGAGTTAACTTTACTGCTTGCTTAATTATTTCATTTTTGTTGATGTCATTGTTCTCTTTATCAACTAAAATATCAGAGGATATAACAATTAACCAGAACATTTGTTAAGACTGACCGTGCATCACCCAAGATATTAATATTTTTGCATTGTGATAGAATTTCTTTCTGCATTCAGACTGCTATGGTTATAGCAAGGACTGTATCCTTAAAGGTTGTAATTAATGATCTTAAAATAGAGAAAATGTTGTAACAAAAATAGCGTGGCCAGCTCAAGCAAAAAACTCCTATATATTTATAATGTGAATACTCAGACAATGTCCAATATGTAGCTACACACACTCAAAATTTGAGAACAGAAAAACCAAGTGAAAAAAAAATGCTTGTGCAGAGACCACTTTCATGCATTGAAGGCATTTTACCTAGCAATATATATAATAATCAAATTTCATGCATGCTGGAAAAAGAATGTCTGAAAGGGAGGAGAAAAAGCAACAATAGAATAAATGTCCATTCATTTATATCATAATTGTGCCTTAATGGTTGTGCCATCACTGAGATATGCTCATAAAGAGGATAGTGCAGTTCACTGATTAAAATCAATAAAAATGTATTCTCTGAGATTTTCATGGGATGCACATTTTAAGAGCAACTGATTAAATCAACTCCCTCTTACAGGGATTGACTTGCATATCAGCAATCCATTCTGTTATGATTTTGTTGAGACAAAAGAGCCAGGAGCTAGAAACAATCTTTTCACCTGGCTAAAATGTCCCCATCCTTTGTTCATAGTTAAAGAAAAAAGAATCTGGAATTGTCACAGCTGAAGTGTTACTATTCTCTAGCTAAGTGAAGAAATACCTTTTGATTCCTAGCATACTTCTGTGTACTGGAAGCAAAGTGCTAATATTTAAGCTTGCTAAAAGGATGGTTATCTGCATTATAAATTCCCTGCCTGGAAGGCCTTTTGCCCTTCTGCAACAGGCAGGAATATCTATATGAAACTCCAAATTAGATTTCTGGATCTAGTAGCCTCATAGATGTAAAGCTGCTACAACCATGTCCTTAGGTTCAGTAAGTGGAGGGCTAACCACATATTCCCAACAGACACCTATGGAAGCACAGAAAATATGCACACACGACTGGACACGTGGGTTAACAAAGAGAACTCTGTGTTACCATTGTCCCATAAAAACATGCTCTAATCTGCCAATCACCCTTTTTTAATGTCATGAGATGGATTCAAAAGGAAAGCTAATGGCATAGAATTTTCTGATTTTTATTCTGCAAAATAGAGGATTACCCAAGTACAAGAGTATTAACCAAACTTAAATTTAGCATGTACTCTGAAAGATGACATGTATCATCATAAAATAAATGTTTACATCTGATCAGATGAATTTTTCCCAGAAGTGTCTGTCCCTTTCTTTCTGCTAATTGGAAAGGGAAAGGGAACCAAGCAAAATTTAGCTGATGAAAAATAGGTATCTACTGCCACTTCAGATGCTGTACAGCATTTGAGACAACTATGTGAGGTTGGAAGGTATAAAAGACTTAGAGGAAGACCCCCAGCCTCTGAGACATATGGAATTCCTGGTGTTTGGAAACCTGTACATTTCAAATTAAATAACTATGTCTGAGCAGCCCATTAGAGCCTATACTCACTCTTCTGGATTTCCATACTGAGATGTGTTGAAGATCCATTCTACAGTCTTACTTAAAGTATCAATAAGGTATTCCATAAACTATCAAAAGGCAATTTCTACACTATTTTGTACTTTGGATTTTCTTTTGGATCAAGTACAAGTTCAGCATTATGCTGCTTTTGGTGGAGAGGTAGAATAACTGACCAAGTGGCAACTCTGCTGAGAAGGGCCTAGGAATCATGTTGGATGGTAAATTATGAGTCAATGGTGTATCTCTGTGGTCACGAAGGAGCAGCATACAACACTTCATCAGAAAAACATGGAAAGTGAGTATTCCTCATTGCTCAGCATTAATCAAGTGCATCGAGAATGCTGCATCCAACTTTGAACTTAGCAATAGAAGTGACTTCCTCCGAAAGCCACGCAGACAGAATCTGGAGTACTTAGACTGTGAGGAAATGCTAAGGGCCGAGGCTTGTTTAAAGAGAAGGGTTTGAAAGAACTGAAGATTAGTTTGCCAGGGTGTAAAGAAGGTTACTAACAGTGCTTTTACTGAAATGCATTTTGAGAGAACAAGAGGCAGAAGTCATAAATTGAAAGAGGAAGCTGTGACTGAATGTAACACAACCAAAATCTACTTGAAGATGATTATGTACTGGAATAAGGAGCCTACAGAGATGCCTAGAAGGCTGGGGATGTAGATGGGAGTAACTTTTGTCACATTTTTTGATTTTGACTAATTTTAATTGGAAATAATTCAAAATAATTTCCTCTAATTTAAGTCTACTTTGCCTGTGACAGTAACTGTTAAACAGTTTTCCTGCCTATCTCAATACATGAGCTTTTTCATCTTATTTTCTCCCCCTGTCTAGTTGAGGAAGGGGAGTAATTCAATGGCTGGGTAAGGATCTGGCAGCAGTTCAAGGATAACCCATGACATTAGGTGCATCCTTAGAATACAGTAGACTGTTTATCTTATCCCTGATCATTACTATATTAGATGCTGTGCCATACAGGGGAATTGGGGGGGAGGAGGAAGGGGGCAGACAATTTCTAATATATGTTAACAAACTTCAGTACATTTCCCACAAAAAATATTATATTTAACTGCTTCATATTTATATCTCTCTTGAGATAAAATTAGCACTTTCAAGCTCTGTCTTTTCTTCAAGGCAAACTATCCATGATTTCTGAAAATACAGCAATCCCTGAAAAATGAAAACTGAGTGCTTTTTTGGGAGACTGCCATTCTGAGTGGTTGGCAGGGCCTAAACTATGTGATACTGAAGGGAGGTAGACTGTTCTCTTACCTTATGATACTTTATAAATTTTAAATAGTAACTTCAGTCCCTGTTACAGGAATAATTACTTCCATCACCATTATTAATGGTAAGAAATTTAAAATAATGATAATGGAAGTACTTTGCATGCTTCTGATGATATTTTTCTTTCTATTTTAAATACCATGAGTAGATTGACTGAGTGGTAGATATCTTTATTGATGTAGAAAGATTTTCTGAGTTATTTCAAACTTTGAATTCGGAGGAGATGATAATATCTTGTTACTTCAGTTGCTACATGACTATTTTGCTTAGTGGTTTGTGCAAACAAAAAGAAGTTTGCTGGGCTACTGAAGACTATAAAAATGAAAAATTCTGAGGATCTTCAATGAAATAATTTTCCCCTCAAGAACATTTTACAAGGAATAATAAAAAGAATAAGCAGCGAAATTGAGGTTAGTGCTACTGGGAATGCTTAGTAGTGGAAAGTGCTTTACTCCCCATATAGAATGGTTCAAATTCTAGATAGTAAAAATTAGATTCAATTCAGCAAATTTTAACTGTCTATATTGTATTTCTTGAACATAACTAGAGATAAAGGTTGCTGTTGTATTCACTTGATGAAACAGGCAACCACAGGAAGACATTTAATCCACCTGTCTCTATTTCTAAGTACTTCTCTTCTTTGCCTTGGTATACTTGAAAGATTGGTCTTCAGGAATTACAGAGAAATGGAATGTTACTAAGAGAGACTGTGAAACTTAAAACTCAAGTAGATATGGTTTCAAGTGACTCACTCTTACTGCTCCTACATGAGCAGGGACAGCTCGACTTGATAGTCTCAAGAGGTCACTTCCAGCTTCAGTGATTAATGAATACAAACATTTTGTTATCCATGTACATTTCCTAAGGGAAGAAAGGGAAACAAACTCTTTGTCATCTAAGCCAGTAAAATCACTGAGCAGGATCTTTAAATTGATTCTAACTTCATACTGAATGAAATGAAGATACATGGCTTACCTTCTGTATTTGAATTTTTAGACTTTACTGAACTTAAATTAGATATTGTTCAAAAATTTATACAGAACATTGTCAGAGGAAGATACCGGACAACATATATCAAATACTAAGCCTGGGAAAGACTTTTTAAGGATTCTTTTCTAGCAAAGTCTTCAAAAATTATGATGACTGAAGCTAGTAGCTATTTTAAACATCACAGTAATGATCATTCAAGTGTGCCACATACAAAACCCTTAGCAGTAATATGCTTATCTTGTAACCTAAACTGAACTCAATCTCATATATGAGCTTGCATATTCTTTGAAATATATGATTACTTTACATCAAAAGCAATGTCCTGAAAAGCAGGGAGATAATGTTTTAAATTATTGCAGGATAGAGGAAAAAATCACAGTTTTGATATTGCGCTAATTGAGGCCAATTTCAGAGTTACCAAATTAATTCCTATTGATGACAAAGAGAGATAGAAAAAAAAATTCAAAAATTTATTAGAGAAAATTCTGCTAAACAACATAATTTCTACTGTCCTAATAATTTTTATAAACATATGAAATTTAACACCACCAACAAAACAATTGTTCAACAACCAAACAATTTAAAATTAAAACTAACTGCAATGGTCAATATCAGTTTTTGCAAAACCAAGACACTGGTATTAAGCCGTGATTCCAAAAGAGATAAGGTAGTTTTTGCTAAATTTCTGGAGAAAATATCCAGTCATCCTACTTTACTGATAGACTTTGTGACAAACAGTGCAATGAGAGAATGTATAATAAACACATAAAGACTTCTGAAAGTTAATTGCTTCTAGTTAGTGCGAATAATTTAATGATACTTCACATAATGGGAATAGAAGTCACTTTGTAATTACTAGAATCCCAAGTTTTGAGATGTTTTTACTAGGTATTTAAGGCTAAACTCTGTCTAAGTGGGCTCATAATTTTTATCCAGGAGCACATAGACAAAATCAGCATTAAATCCTTATCAAGGTTATACTTTTAAAGTGAATGTCTCCATCATCTTGAATTATCCTGCTTTGGTTCACTTTGGCATTTTATGTAAGTACTGTAATCCAACAGATGGAGATTTGAAAAGTAAGTAGCTGTTGCTGAGATCCCAGCATCCACATTATGTACTTTTAATGGATGAAGTTTTTTCACTCCGTCACTTGTCCAGACCCATGACCTCAATGGCTCTTAGCTCCTAATAAGATTGTAAGACTTTCTGTGATACAAAACAAAGCTCAGGAAGTGGGGGTAATTAATTGATTTGCTTCAGAAATGCATTGCTGATTTGCGTAGAAGTGGTAATGGTGAATCCACTGTAGAATCTGAGGGCTCACAAACTGCAATAAAAATAAAAAATAAAAATTTATTGTGTCCCAGCTGGTACCAGGCAGTGAGTCCTTTGCATCACACTGGAGCTATTAAAAGTAGTATCCTCAGTAATGCATGCATGATATAGTTGTCTTCTGTTTTGCCAGTCCACTTCCATCAGTCTACACTCCCTGCTAATGTAGAAATAATTGTAGTGAATCAAGCATTCTCAAGAAAAACCTGTTTTTCTTGCAGAAGATTATTCCATTCAAACTCATCTTTTCAGATTGCTAGATGTGAAAACTCTGCAGTGATGTAGTGTGAACAGAATCCCTGTGAAAGCCTTCAAAAACAGCTACATCTCTCCATTGTCACTGTAGGAAGCATGGGCATTATGATTCCTAGGTACTTCCTGCTTTGATCTAAGTTAGAACATGACAAATCCTAATACTTAAGATAACTATTTTTCTTCCTTAATTTTTAGAAGTTATCTAAAATGAAGATATAAATTCAAAGAAGATGTTACTACAGATCTTGCTCTTCAGGAAATCCACAGTGACTTAAATTACTTACACATACATTTAGTCTGAAGAAAAAAGGAGAATAAATGTCAAGAACTTAGATTGTTTAAGACAGTGACCTTCAGAAGCTGCAATATCATATAAGTCACACATTAAATCTAATGTCATTATAAAAAAAACTTTACAATAGCTCATTTATTATTTCCTCATTTCTGATTTCTTTTTCCTGAATCATGAGCCACACATTTAGGTCATATTTTTTCCTGGTGTATAATTATTCAGATGGATACAATTTCACTAATTTAAGAAAAAAAACCTAAGGTAGATGTCTAAGAAATTCTAGTTTTAAAATTCTATTGAGTTTACCAGAGCTAGATGATACAGGACTAACATGACTTATTTCTAGTTGCAGAAAATTTGGTAGATCACTGCTTCTTCCAAGAAAGTCAAATACTTGCTATAGTGTCACATGGGATTGGAAAATATAAGACTAAATGGACTGCTGGCAAAGTGATTGATGACTATCTCATAGAAAGGTGGAAACAATACTAAAAGGTGAAATATAAGTGAAGCAATTAGTAAAAATGAAAAGATATTTCCCTGAATTACCTTGGCATAAAAATCTGTTATATGTTAATGAAATTTCTTTCTGAGACTAGCTTGACAAAAGAATACTTCCCAAAATAGAAATCACTATAAAGAATTTTATCTACATTATATCATATAATGATATATACATAACAATACAGCCAAATATTAAATAGTATGTATGATTATCTATATGCAATATATCCTCAATTGGCGATACATTACATGATTCTATGAGAAAGTAATATATACATGCACATAATCATAGAAAAGAATATAAATTAATAAACTGCTGTAGTAGGTTTCAGCTCACCTAATTTCAGATGGTTAACCTGGTTGTTTACATATTTTTCCAGTACTGTGAATTGCTTACTAGTCAATGAAAAGAAAGAGAATATTCACCAGATCTCCTGACTTGTACAACTTTAAGATGAGTTTCTCTCTGTATAGGTAGTTCAGAGATGTCTCAGGTCATAGTATTTTCATTGCAGGCTTCTACATTTGATTAAACTTATGTTACCTCTAGCAATCAAATCAATCCCAGACTGTGTGATTCAATTTCTTGTATTCTGTGCATTTTGCATTTGTGTACAACATTTTTGGTATTCACTGTAGTCAGTAATCATTATTAAGTTCAATGATGCTGGAATGACATGACTGAGGTTGCATCATGTTTTAAATTCTCCTACTTGAATTCCTTGTCATGAATTTCCAGTAGTTTGCCTCTTTCAAATGGATTAATAACATGGAATTTCAGGTAATGAAAATCTGAATGACACAAATATTAAAAACAATTGTCTGCACTTCAGTAATATCAGCAGGGTCCCCCAGTTTCAATTTTGTTGAACTAATTCATGCCACTTCAAATTTTATTGCATCTTGAACTTTCATTCTATAATTAATTACTTGAGTAGTGTGAATATGCCCTGGATATTGAAAGATTACAGTCAGCTTTTCTACATCTTAGTTTAGATAGAGAGCTTTATTTCTCAGCACCAAGATGTGCTGAAACCAATACTCTTATCTAGATACTAAGAGAACTGAGTTTTGATATTTTAGTTGAAAATATTTCTGGTTCAGTGTTAAAAATTTATATGCTCACTAGCTGTTTAAAGAGACAAGAATATAGGAGGCACCTGCTTTGTTCTGGGCAGAATAAAGGGTCTTGGAAAGTACCCAAGAGGTTTTTGAGCTGGCGTAAGATACTTATACATTGGTAGTTGAATCACTAAGAATCTGAGCAAGTTCTGTATATCGTTAGAAGAAGACTTCTGACTATCTTCCTTCCAGAAGGAAAGGATGCCATCCAGAGGGACCTTGACAGGCTTGAGAGGTGTGCCTATGCCAACCTCATGAAGTTCAACAAGGCCAAGTGCAAGGTCCTGCACCTGGGTCGAAGCAATCTCAAGCACAGATACAGGCTGGGTGGAGACTTGGTTGCTTGAGTGCAACCCTGAAGAGAAGGATTTGGGGGTGTCTTTGAGTGAAAAACTCAACATGAGCCACCAGTGTGTGCTTGCAGGCCAAAAGGCTAACCAAATCATAGCATCATAGAATCATAGAATAGTTTGGGTTGGAAGGGACCTTAAAGATCATCGAGCCTGGAGGTGTTTAAGGCCAGTCTGGACAAGGCACTGAGCAGCCTGATCTAATGGGAGGTGTCCCTGCCTATGGCAGGGGGGTTGAAAGTAGATGATCTTTAAGATCCATTGCAACCCAAACTATTCTATGATTGTATCTCTTTCCAGTGACCATAGTGAAAACATAATTATTACCTGGTTATTGACTAGGCAAATAATTTTTGGATGGCTAATTTTGGCTGAGATATTTGGTAATCAAAAGTGGCAAATGTCTCTCAGGGACTGACTAGCAAGTAGAGATATCTCTGTAGAGACGTATTATGCGTGAAATACATCTAGGTGTGCTCTTTCAAAAACAGTTTTGGTACTAGAGAAAGGAATTATACTTAAGCAATAATGTGGAGAATTCTAGCTCCACATTTGTCAAATGGGAAGTAAAAGAAATTAAAATCAGTCTCCATGCTTGTCAAATTCTGGTTCTGAAAAAATATGTATGACATTCTACAATGAATAAACTAGTGACAAAGTTCTTTTCTTATGGACTTTTATAAATTGTTTCCTTAAAATAGATACTCGACTTGCATTAAATTTTTTGAGTACCTAATGAATATCCAAAAAAAGAAATTTTTTGCAGTTTTAGAGCAATCCAGGGGAAAATCCTGTCTATTATTTCTAGTCTTTTTGGGGACATTCTGACTGTATGAGACATTCAAGCATATTCTTTCTGAAATTGCTTCACTCATCACCAGTAGCAAGTGAGGGACTAGATCCTATCCCTCTGCTTGCTTTTAAACTCTACTGAGTAGTCTTCATGATTTACTTGTTCTGATGTTGCTCTTTTAGAGTTCTAATAAAGAAGAATGATGGATGTCTTCTTCTCCATTTTTTATTGTATTGGTTTAGGTGGTGAGGTTAGTTAAATTTCTTCATAGTAGCTTCTAGGGGGCTGTGTGTTGGATTTGTATCGAAAACAGTGTTGAGAAAGCACTAAAGATTTATTTATTCCTAATCAGTGCTTACACAGTGTCAAAGCCTTTTGCACTTCTTAAGCTGTTCTACCAGTCATTAGGCTGGGGCTGGGGATGGGAAAAGGTTAGTATGGGTTATCTATGACCCCACCTGACTAAAGGAATATCTTGTACCATATAACATAGTGTCCAGCAATAACAGCTGGGGAGGTGGAAGCTAATAGAGGCTGACACTGGTGAGGGACCAGGTGGTCTTTATTGCAGCCCATGGGTTTTATGACTTTTATTCTCACAATTCTCATCTCCATATCACTGGAAGTGACCGGTTTTATGGGTCTTATTTGCCAGCTAGGTTAAGCTACAGGGCACGTAATGGTGTTCACAAATTGCTCTTATTATTTTTTTTAGCTATATACTTTGGTTTCTGTAATATTTTCACCTTCTTTTACTCTTTGTCAAATGAAAATAAATTAATTTCCCTATTTAGTTATATAAAGGTGTCATTGGGATCAGTGCTCCTGAAATCTGACTGATCTTTTGAGTTAGCACAATTTTGTAATACAATCCATAAATGTACCTTATACTCTCTGAAAACAATGAGAAAACATTTCTGACAAATAGCAAAGAAAACTCTAGGTTGCCTGAAGGTCACCAAAGAGATATTTCTGGTAGCTTAGACTACTTTCTGTGTATTTTAAGGTCACTCAAAACAGAAATCTAATAATTTTTGCAGTGTACATTTAACAACACATATAATTTGATCTACACTAGGCAAGTCCCTCCACGTGTAAGACATTGATAAGACTATTAGCATTAGCATTTTGGGGAACTAAAGCAAAAATGCATGTGCACAAAAAAAAAATCTATACTTTTGAAATACATGGGGAAAATCAATTTTCTCGAATGGAGTCTTCTAAGCCCTCATCACTCAGTAAAGACATACATGGCAATCATAAAATACAATTTGAAGGAAAATTTTTCTCATCTGGTTTGAGGATACAACAAAAGAACCATTTATTACTTGGTGTAAAATGTCAATCACATGTTAAGATTTATACAAAGCTGAGTAGACACCTTGAAACAGAGCACTGTTCCTTGAGAAGGTTTGCTATCCCTTTAATAATACTTATGAATACAGTTCCACAAACTACTGAAAAGTGGCCTTACATGTTGATCAGCTTTTCATTAATACACCTGAACTGCATACATGAGGACACACAAAAAAATGTGTCCTTTGTGGTGGTATCTCCATGCAGTTAGAGTTTCATGGAAGAACAGAAAACAGACTCCTAAAAGTTTTCACTTAAAAATAACCTTCTTTGAAAAAGTTTTTTAGTCCTTCTTGATTTGCTGCTCTTAACATGAAAGGGCATATAGATTTCAAAGGTTGTTTAATGGAAATCTAATCAATAGTAGTGCCCTGTGAAAGCAATGTGGAAGCACAACATACACTAATGTCATGACGTAATGTTGTGGTAGACATGATTAAGAGTTTCTACTGAATCATGAATTTTAGGGGGAAAGAATTCATTTGTGCAGCTTCATACCTAAAAATACCTGCTTTCAGCAAGATAATGTTATTATTGTGTAGGAAATAACCACTTAAATCTTTGTATAAAGAAAGAATGGAGATGCAAAATATTTTAATCTTTCTATATTTCACATCCTGTCTGGTCAGATCATTGGTTTTAAATATTATCTTAGATTGTAGGCTGGAGATTGTTCCACATCAAAATTTGGTGATATGGAATCACTTATGAATCGTGCTAATTAATCACCATGACATCAAGAACCATGTAAAACACTGGAGCTGATAGTCTTTTCACACACATATCACAGAATCACAGAATGACCCGGGTTGGAAGGGACCTCAAGGATCATGTAGTTCCAACCCCCCTGCCTTGCAGGGCCACCAAACAAACACATTTACTAGATCAGGTTGCCCAGGGCCCCGTCCAACCTGGCCTTGAACACCTCCAAGGACGGGGCATCCACAACCTCCCTCGGCAGCCTGTTCCAGGACCTAACCACTCTCCTAGTAAAGAACTTCCCCCTAACATCCAACCTAAATCTTCCCTCCTTCAACTTGGAACCATTTCCCCTAGTCCTGCTATTGTCAGCCCTTTTATAACACTTTGATGAGTATTTAAAATATTAGGAATTAATTGTATTATGTCTATTGGAGGTGGTCCAATGAAATTATTTCCTCTCTATTTTATTCAGCCACTGCATGATTTAACAAAACCAAGATTTTTTGATGCAGAAGGTGCATACTTCTTTCACTTATTTGAGCACATTATCAAACGTAAATTTAAACATATACTATGAGGACAGGCTGAAGGAGTTGGGGTTGTTCAGCCTGGAGAAGAGAAGGCTCAGAGGGGACCTCAGAGTAACTTCTCAGTACCTGAGGGGGTCCTACAGAAAGGCAGGGGAAGGAATTTTTAACATAATATNTGATTCTATGATTCTATGTAGAAGAATCCTGAAACATTTTTGGTAGAATAGAAGCACCATGTTGCGGTCCACTCAGTAGACTGGACTAGGTTGTTTTGGTTACAGCCCCAAAGTGAAAAAATTAAGGCAAACAAGCCACAGGGGTTAAGCTTTAACCAATCAATACAATTTATTATTCAGCCTGTAAGAGTCACATGATAGACAGAGAGAGTGATAGAAAGCAAAGGGATAAAGTAGAAAAGGGTAAAAGATGGGACAGGGTATAGTAGCTACCAGCACAGGTCCAAGGCATCCCAAGGTCCCAGGTTCAGGTGTCCCATTGGTTCTTCTGGATATGTTGGTTCTCGGTGAGAGAGAGCTTCACGGGTCTAAGGCATCCTGCTGGTCCTTCTGGTGGGTGGAGAAGCTTCCACACTAGAGGCTGCTGAGATGTCATCTTCTATGCTAAGCAACACACCTGATGCCTCCCATCGCATCAATCTCTTTTGACACTTTAATTTCAGGTGCTTGGCTAGTGGCTCAGATTTGTTGCAATTGCTGCATTGTTAAGAGTTCCATATTACAGTCCCAAATGCTCTGTTGATCATGGGGAATGGTGCAGCACTCTTTGTACTTCATGGTTCTATCTCAATGTACACCTCATCTCAAGGATAGGCTCCATATCTCCAGCAGGCTGTTGCAGACTCTTGTCAAAGAGTTAGCAAAAGTTATTTACAGAATGAGGTCCCTGATGATAAGGGTGAGACAATCTGGTTCTTCAGACCAACTCTTACACTCCATTAACTTAAAATTTATTTAAATTCTAATTAATTATTACTTATTACTTTTTACATATTACATGTGATGCGCTGGTTTGTGATATACATGGGATATTTTTTGAAGCTTTTCTGTGTCAAGCTGTTTATGATTATCGTCAAATTGAAAGCAAAGTGAGTAATGTCCTTTTTCCTACTGACATTTCTGTATTCCTCACTTACTGGCTCATAACCAGGAGGTTCAGAAACAGATTGTTGAGGGCTCTAGTGTCATTTGAATAATAATAATGTCTCCTACTGATACTGTAAAGCATATCTGTATCTTATGATGTGCTACAAAAGTGTTGAGCAAATGCCAACCAGAAATGGAAATTTTCTTCTTTGATCTCTTTGAAAGGAAACCCACTCCAAATACAGTGCTCAGAACAAAGTGGCAGACCTAAAGGTTTTGCTTGTCAGTAAACTGTTAGTATTAGAACTAATTAACCTTCTACTTGATGTTCTGTAGAACTATTAACATTATTATTTCCTTCATTATCATATTTATTTTGGAAGGGATTATTACTTTGATATGGGCAACATAAAAATAAAAGTTTAATGTGATACAGTGTTCTATTTTATTCTCACAGTTGAATTAAGAAATATCTGAGAGCTTTTCTCAGACTTCACATATATGGAATAGATGGGACTGGGAACTAATCACTTAAAAAGCTCTGAGGCTGATTTATCACTGATATAAGGATCATACATATATTTGTGAACATATGGAAACTGCAGTCAAGTTTATTCTTATTTATGCTTTTACTTACTCCATGGCACTCAAATAGCTTGGACATAGCTAAAGAAAAAAAATAGTAGTAAAAGATGTGTGACTGGATGCCTACAACTTACAGAACTTTGAATTGAATCTTTTTTAAAAAAATAACACAAAAGAGATGAAAAATGTTTGGATATTCAAAGTAACAGGTAATGAGGGCAGTGATACAAAACGTGGGAGAAAAAATTCTGGGAAAAAAAACCTATTCGCAAAAATCACACCAAAACCAAACCAAAACCATCAACATTACATTTTTTTGAATTAGAAATATGAAAACAATAAAGTTTTGAAAAAAAATCTCTTTTCCTTCCCAGATATTCTTCCTTCTTAACAGACTTCATGGCTTCTTTGGTTAAACAAACTTCACATCAATTGTGCTTATAATGCTTTCTAGCTGATGTGCACATGATTTGCATGTAAAAGATTATAACATGGTGGAGAACTGAGAGAACAACATTGTGCAAAACAAGAATAGCATACATTATTTATTATTGTTACAAAATGGACAAAGCAAGAATATTGAGTAATATATTGGAAAAGAAAGAGACAAAAAAAAATTGTCCTTTAAAGGCTATTGTAACTGTCTCCTATTTACTGTCTTTCATTCTTAAACTTGGTTGACATCACTGTCTGACAACTTCTGAATAGCCAGCAAATTTCCCACTCTGTGATTTTTTGCCCATGCATAAACACACAGTAAACTTTCAGAACATTTATTTTTTTCCTTTTTCAACCAAATGAATCTAGTTCAGTCAACCTCTTGGTAAAAAGTAGGGTTGAAATACAGCTATGCTATGATTTCCTATCACTCACTTCACAACAAAATCAGAGTCTAAATATGGTGCCAGGAACATTCTCCAGCACATTGCTTTTTCTGCTGAGTCAAATTTACCACATCTGTAGCTTTGGAGAGAGGCAAGGGCTATGGTATAAGCAGTGTAGTCTCCCTGCTCTGCTACCGACTCCTGTCTTGAGAGGCTGGAATGGGTGCTTTCATTGCTTGATGCTGGAGGGAAATAAGGCTTGGCAGACTTTCACTGAAGGTTGTACGGTAGATGAACAGCAGTATTTCTGCAGCAGGATTCATTTCTGCTTCACATTTTCCTTTCTAGTCCTGCAAATACAGTAATACTGCTGCTGATTGTGGGCTTTGTGCTGAGTTTAGAGAGTATCAGAACTAAGGCTTTTTTGGGGCTTGACCTCCTGAGGGTTGTTATCACTTGTTTTATCTGTAGCAGCATTTTCTTCTAATGGTCAGGCCTTATTAATTTAGTGTACATTTACACAGTATCATCATAATTTTCACAGTAGAAAGAAGCAGTTTCTCTGTGTAGAATAAAATGCTTTTAAATCTAATATACTGGTGTACTAGCACACAAGCATATGGACCTGCCACCATAACAAAAGCCTTGAAAAATCAAGATGAAAGATGCAGTGTACGTGTGTAGGGCATGCATGGGATAACAAGAGAGGGGACAGAAAACTAAAAGAACGAAGCTATAAGAACACTTCACTAATGGCCAGTGAAATACAGGCATGGGAACGGAACAAAATTAGGTTTGGAGTAAACAGAGGAAAGAAAGTGTAGGTATCTAAATATGTAAAACAGTAAAATATAATATATTCAGACAAAATGGGAAATTAGCACCTTTGAAGAAAAAGCAAAGTGTAAACCATGGTAACAAAGGTATAAAAATGCTGTCTGTGTCTTACAGAGAGGAGGAAGAAATCATCGCCAACAGCTTGATACCTCACTGTGACAAAGGACTGAGGATCCTGATGACTCAGTATCCCGATATTCAGTACATATTAAGACTCCAAGAAGTAGAAGAAACTGCAGAAATTGTGTAATAGGAAGTATGTTTAAAACAAGTCTAGCTGTACTGTTACTGTTGAGACTTCCTTCTGTTTCAATATTCTTTACTTTGCTTTATTTCTTTCTCTATAGTAATTATATTTAAGCTAGTAATGAGTCTTTGGAAGTTTGTCAAGGAGAGGAATGGAATTGTTTTCTTCTCTGTCTTTCCTTATGTCTTATGTTTTAATGTTTCTCACTCTATTAAATGTGAGGAGCTCAGGCTTCCAATATAGTACCTGGATTTTGCCAGGTAGCAGCTCCAGTGCATTCAGCAAGATATCTTGCCCATTTGAAGTCCTTCATTCTTCTCTCCTTCTTTGCTCTTCCTCTTTCAAACTGTTGCTCCTGTCATACCTTACCATGCTACTGAATTGCAACTAGACGAAATTTTGCTCTTTGGTGTTTTGATCATGTCCTTACCTAAAATGCTTATATGTTGTATATAGCTATGTTGTCACAATGTTGTATTTATATACGGTGGTTGGTTACACTTTTTAGTATGTTTACTTTTTTTAGACTCAGGATATGTGAGATGAAAAATCAAACTCTCCAAATTCCAAACAATCCTATAATCTGCTTCTTGGTAAATTCTGTTGTTGAGGAGGGTGAGAGTTGATTTCTGGCTTGCTTACTTACACTTTATTTTCTTCTACTGACACCTGCTATTTATTTCATATAAATAAAGAAGTTATGTGTGTGGATTTGTTGTTGGCATTTTCCTGCAACATGACAGTGTATATATGTCCCTTGAAAGAACTGTGTCGTAACGTTATTCTCAAGGGACTCACAGAAGAGCTGTAAAGAAAATATAAAAGCCTAAGTATGGGAGAATAAACCTCTGCTGCCAGTGGAATGAGAGGTCAAAGAGGTAAAATAGAAGCCTTGGAGGGAAGAGAAGGTGGAAAGTATAAAATTCCACCAGGTAGACTATCAGGCTGCAGTTCTCGTAGATCATTCTTGCAAATAAGAAATGAGAATAGCAGACATGGCTAATCATTGACTTTAACTTGATTTGTGACAATTTAGTTTCTTTGATCATTCTAGAACTATATTCTAGCCTTTCCTTACATCCTTTGAAAATCTGTTATATAGATGTTTCCATTTCAAGCTATAATAATGTATATAGTTAGTTAACTTTAAATGTGAGATGTTTTAGATTTACAAAGAATAGATTTTATTTTATTTCATTATCTGGTCATTCAGAATGTGGGATTTTTCTGCCTCCTTCTCACAGATTTAATTTTTTATTCTGAGCAGTGAAGGAGTGCCATCCAGAGGGACCTTGACAGCCTTGAGGATCATGTCCATTTGAATGTCATGAAGTTCAACAGCGGCATATAAAGGACCTGCACCTGGGTCACAGCAGTCCCTGACAAGAATATAGAGTGCAGGATGAGAGAAGCCCTGCAGAGAAGGCCTGGTGGATGGAAGTTTGACAAGAGACAGCAAAGTGCAGTTGCAACCCATGAAGCTGGGTCAAAAGAAGCGTAGTCAACAAGTCAAGGCAGATTTTTCTCCCAATCTACTGTGCTCTTGTGACCCATCTGGATTCCTGCACCCAGGTCAACAAACCTCAACTCAAGAAAGACATGGACCTGTCAGACAGGCTTCAGAGGAAGGCCACAGAAATGGTCAGAGTGCTGGAATGCCTGTCCTTTGAAGAAAGGCTGAGAGTTGGTGTTGTCTACTCTGGGAAAGAGAAGGTCCTGGGGAGATTTTATTGCTTCTTTTCAGTGCTTAAAGGAAGCATACAAGAGAGACAGATAAAGACCTTTTCTCTTCTCTTTTACCAGAGCCTGTATTGAGAAGACAAGGGACAGCGGTTTCAAACTGAAAGAAGGTAGTTTAAATCAGATATAAGGAAGATTTTTTTTTTTTCAGTGAGGTTGGTGAAACACTGGAAGAGGTTACCTGGGGAAGTT
Organism: Turnix velox; assembly: GCA_013400935.1. Classification (NCBI taxonomy): domain Eukaryota; kingdom Metazoa; phylum Chordata; class Aves; order Charadriiformes; family Turnicidae; genus Turnix; species Turnix velox. Next base: position 105,478 of record VZTY01003035.1, read on the forward strand.
GTGAATGTCCAGTCACTGGAATTGTTCAAGGTCAGGTAGGATCAGGCTTCGAGCAACCTGACCTAGTGAATGTTGTCCCTGCCTGTGTCAGAGGGTAGTTGGAACTGGAAGATCTTTAAAGGCCCCTTCCAACCCAAGCAATTCCATTATTCTGTGATTCTGTGACTATATTGAAGCTGTTGGATAATTTACTTAGGCTTTCCTTCTTATTAAATGATTGTCTTTGTTTATTTAAGTGCTCCTGGATAAGAAACTTACTGGATATATAAAATTTATATAACCATGTCAAAGCAACTCTAACTTCTCTAATTTTGATAAAACTTCCAAAATTTGTGAGGAGCTTGGATTTTTTTAGTTTTAGGACTTTTTTAAAAGACAGTTTTGTCACGTTTTCTTTAATCATATTAATCAAATAATAGTATTTTTAATTTCAGTTTTAACCATGTTTCTTGATATAAGATTAGGCTAATCAGTCACTTTCTCCTAGGATACTTATTACAGCCTTTTTTGAAGTGTGCTGTTTGATAGTCACATTTTGTTGCAATTAAGGAACAGATCCAAGCAGCATATTACACAAAAACATCAGTTGTTACATATTTTTGTATTTGACAAGTCAATGTTTCCTGTGGTTTTCTTGCTGTTAAATTTGCATGAAGTCTCTGAGTTGAGGAAATGTCTCAGTCTAGAAATGATGGGGAAAGCCATATCTTCATTTACAGTCAACCTCGATGCAAATTCTCAGTGAGACTTTCGTGCCTGATCAGTGTCTCATCAGTCTCTCATCTGTGCTCAAGGGAGTGATCTGTAACCTCCAGACCTAATGCCCAGAATGCTCAATCCTACAATTTCTACAAGAGCAGACTGCACTCACGCAGCACTTATGCACTTCTGGATCTCATCTAGTGCCTTTGTAGCACTAAGAAGTTGTTATTTCATGCTTGGTTTAGCTTCAATTCAAGAAGTCTGAAAGCCCAAAGTCTGAGAAACAATTTTTAGGTGCACCAATCATATTTTTATATTATTAAATAGAAAGCATATTGTTCACACTGCGGGTTCTGGTATCAGAACACCTAGACATATTTAAGAATACAAAATCCAATTAAACAGCATTAAAGAACTGTATAGGGCATAATTAAGAAAACTTACTAAAGTGTTGTTTATAGTACACATTGGGAGGGATCCAGGAGCAAGCAGTCTGAGACCAAGAGTTGGATTTTGTTTTGAGGAAAGGGATTGTTTAATTTAAAAAATAGAACTTCCAAGTGAACTCAGTGTTTTCTAGGATGAGTCAGAAGATGCTTAGGCACTGGCTTGATATTTAGCTAAGAGAAGAGACCATGAGAAAATGTTGGACATGACATGAGAAATGGAAAGGGAAAAGCCAAGAAGGGAAAGCTATTGCAGGTAGGGATAGAACAAGCATGCTAAAATGGAGAGGACAATAAAAAGAGATGTTCACCTATAAAAAAGCTGCTTGTCGGTCTGCTTGCCTGATTGTGCCCTGGGCCTGAACCCTGCAATCTGTGCTGTCTGAAAGTCATAAAATCATGGAGTCATTTTTGTTGGAAGTGACCTTTAAGATCATCAAGTCATCTGTTAACCTGGCACTGCCAAGTTACCACTTAATTATGTTACTCAGCACCACATAGTCATCTATGTATCTTTTCAATACCTCTAGGGATGGCAAATCAAACGCTTCCATGGGCATTCTGTTCCGATGGTTAAACCTTTTGGTGAAGACTTTTTTATTAATATCAGATCCAAACCACTGCTGATGCAACCTGAGGCCTTTTACTCTTGTTCTAATGACTATTACTTGGGAGAAGAGACCAATATCCACCCTGCCACAACCTCTTCACAGGCAATTGGAGGCAGCAATAGGGTCTCCTCTCAGCCTCCTTTTCTCTGGGCTAAACAAACTCAGTTCCTGCAGTCTCTCCTCATAAGACTTATGCTCTAGATGCTCCACTAGCTTTGTTGACCTTCTCTGAGCATGATTCAGTATCTCAGTATCTTTTTTGTACTGAGAGGTCCAAAACCAAACACAGCATTTGAGGTGGGGCCTACTTAATGTTGACAGGGGGATGATTACTTCCCAGTCAATTCTGGCCACACTATTTCTGATACAAACCAGGATACCTCTGGCCTTCTTAGCCATCTAAGCACACAGCTAGTTCATATTTAGCATCCGTCATGCAAGATATCTTCTTAGAAAACTGTACTGCTAAATATTTTCTGTGTGATCTTGTTTTTTATTTTCTATGCATGTGTAAATTGCTGGTGCATCTCAAGCTGGGATGCCAATTAATAGGAGGAGATCTGCATCAGCAAATACCAGGGGCCCAGCATCTAGTGGTGGTTGTTAGATAAGATTAGAGATTCTTCTCATGCTGAGGCAGAGTGGAAAGGAAGAATCATTGGGTCCCATAAATCCATTGGACCAATCTACTATACAAATTTATGAATTAAAGATCCTTGGGAATCAAGACCCAGGAGTAAACAGGAGAACTGAATGATTCGACAGCCTAAGTATATCTGTTGTGGGAATTAAGTTGCTAATCAAACCTTGACTTTCAGCTTGTGATCTAGGAGCACAGAAAGAGCACATACACTAACCCTCCATTACAGCCCATATGTTCCAGAAAATAATGGCCCCATATTTTTCAGCAATACATTTACCTCTTTATAAGGAAAATTAATAGGAATGCAATACTACTTTCCTAAGGAGAAGCCATCTAGATGAAAAAAGCTGCTCATCTACTTTGAAATAAAAACATACCAGATATTCTAGGAATTCTTCTCACTAATTTTCTGTAGTCCTACACCATTTGAAAGCTATAATAATAAATTAATAACTTTTAAGATGCAAATCAATAAGGCATTCAAGCACTGGTTTTGACTGGAGCATATGTTCAGTAGTCCAGTGCTAGAAAGCCCCATGACTGCTCCAAATCCACTTGTGTTGGTCTAATTTTTCTTTTTGAAGGCTATGTCTTTTGCTGGTTTAAAGTCTGTAGTATAAATCCTATTGGATTCAGCTCTATCAGAACCAGACTGCTTGCTTAGTAAACTACAACACTGAATTATTTTTGTTTGTCCACTGACAGCATTTTATAGAGACTATTCTTTATTTTGGGGGAAGTCCTATGGCAGTATTGATCTGAGAAAAAAATGTTCCCATGCTCTGTTCCACCTCCTCTATTTTAAATTTATGTGAGTCAAGATACAGATTCATTATACATAGACAATTATTAACTTAAAGTTTTGGTCTCCATTTGAAATCCAGGAGATGCTTGTAGCAAAATATGAGTCTTTTTATTAAATAATAAAAAATTATTAAATAAAGCAAA
>VZTY01003035.1:108882-134381 GCA_013400935.1 Turnix velox
TTATTAAATAAAGCAAACACAGCCTTAATTCATATGATGATATTCATCACTTATATAAAAATTTTTAACATGGTTTTAAATCATGTTGAAGTTTCTGAAAGGAAAAAGTAATAACTTCTAATCATGTTAGAATTACTGAAATTCACACTTTTCTTCTATTCACATTTTCCTATGTGAAATGTATTGTAATAACCTTTTCTGGTCATCAGGAAAGTGATCAGTGGTGAATTGTACTGTTAAATGTGATCTATGTTTGTCCACTTTAGAAAATCTGTTAGGAAAAAAAAAAGTATTTACCATGACACTGAAGCCAAAAATCTTTCTTCTTGCACTAGCTGGAAACTTACACAGGAGTAAACACTGTTACATGTAAGCATAAAAATCACAATGGATATTTTAATACATAGGTAATTTGGAAAAAGCCCTGATCTTTTTAAGTAGCAACTTACTCTTGTTTTTATATAATCATTTTGCCTTTAATAAGTAAGAGGGCAATATATACTGTAAAAGACTGTTTTGTTGTAGTGTTCGCCCTGTAGGTGTTCCTGTAAATTATATCTTCTGACAGCTTCCTCAGGCAAGCCAAATATGTAGCTTAGGTCTTGACAAAGATTAAATCAAAATGACTAACACATTCCTCCTTACCAAAGCCCTAAATATAACTCAAAGTACAGACAAATCTTGAGTACGGAAAAGAAAACAATAGCTTTACAGTGGCAATTGACATTTAATTTCATTTACTTCTGAGACTGATTACATGTTACTACTCACAGCTCAACTAAACACAGCAATATGCCATATTTCTCTGCTTTTCACTGCTTCAAAGACCTCTATATAGGAAGGTAATTTTCTATAAACCTATTATTTCCCTGAAATATTACTATAGTTTCCTATTTCTGATTAGCCTTTTCCTACAGATTTATTTTTGCAGCTCATTTTAAATGACAAATTGATAAAAATCTTTATATCAAAATAATACAATCTGATCCTCTCTCTCCTGTGTTCTCATGATAATAACCAAAGTTGTAGACATGAGACTTCATATTCTCGCAGATCCACACACTGGAAACATTGTTGCTAAATTTTCCCAATGACAGTAGGATTTTGCAATAATTAGTAAAAACCAGGAGGTACTATATTGATGACACAGCACTGGGTGTCAGGACCTTTCAGGGCTTGTATGAATCTTAGCTAGTGTTAGACTGCTTTTACAACTGTAGCAACCAAGTGAGTATTGTCTGATCAATCGTAGCTCCACCTTGGTGAGTGACACCTATTGCAAGGGTTTGTCAAAACTAAATGCCCTATGTGAAGGAGTTGATAGGACTCATCACCTACTGAGCAAGTAGTATGAGAACAAAAAGAGATATGGGATGAATTTCTTCATTGTGAAAGTGGCATGAAAGCCTTTCATTCCATAAGGACCTAACAGTTCAGCTTTTATCAAGTCAACTTTGTCACTTTTAATCTGCGGGCAAACTGGGAGCAAAAATAATTAGTGGCTTGTTCATACACATCACTAACTTGTTTAATGTACCTATCTAGATGTCTGCTAGAATTCTGTCATAAACAGAGCTCCAGGAGGAGATAAGCAGGCTGAAATGTATCAGGGAGTCTGAGAGAGAGACAGACTACTGGAATGGCACTGTACCTTCCCTGGGTCAGGCCCAACAGGCAGACAGGACACGTGATAAGTAGGATTTCCTATCCTCTCTCCACCTAGTTGAACATGGTGATGTCAGGGATAAGGCACAATACCAACATTAGAATCCACTGTGACTATGTCATCTTCTCAGCTCTCCTGGCACAACAGATATGAGGTTCTGTAAGTGCAACCAAACAATAATGAGGATGATGATTCACCTAGCTTTGAGAAGTCACCAAGGTTGTCAGCCTATGTGTGCTTCCTTAAAGAAAAACAGACAGATCACTGACATAATAGACTTTCTCCTGAAAGGAACTGTTAGATGTCTGCCAGAAATTGACCTGTGGGTGTCACATGACAGTGACTCAGCAGCTTGTCCAGGTGGCCAGCAAGGCGAATAGCATCCAGGCTTTTGGCCAGGATAATGTAGCCAGCAGGAATGGGGAAGTGATCACCTCATGGTATTAGGCATTGATGTGTCCACACTGCAAATGCTGTGATCATTTTTGGGCCGCTTACTACAAGAAAAGAATTTCACTTCAATGTGTGCATACAGAGCAAACTTACATCACTACAGGTCCAGAGTTCATGGACTTGTGGTTATGGTGTGCATGATGAACACAGTCCTAATAAAAAAGTCCACCAGTATTTTATAGGTTTTTGGGATTTAGCTCTAAAAACATATGAAATGCACTTAACACACATATAAAATTGGAAAATAAGATGTAACTTGGTTTGAGTGCATACATGCAAATTCTTTTTAAAGTTAATACTTCACAAACTAATTCACTCCTTAGAGGAGGTAAGAAGGGGTTGGGGAACAGGAAAAAAAAATTGAAAGGCAAGTGAACCAAACACTAAAGACCACCTGATCTGAGAAGATCATGAAACACACAGATAAAGTTAAAACTTGTGCTTACTATGACATCTGCTTCTTCCTCCTTCATGGTAAAGAGGATTTTCATTCAGCAATAATATCAGTGGTGACTGGGCTGGACATTTAAACCCATGCAGCCAGATCAGTACACAGAATAAAGCATTCCCACTCTGCTACTGTTTAATAGCACTTCATGTGAAGTCAAACCTTTTCATTTCTTAATCTGCTTGTCAGAACATTTTGTGTTGGAAAGGCTTTCAATGCAGGATGACATAGCTAATAAGAGTGATAGTACACTAAGGTTCAGATTACTCTTTTCCATTTTTAAATTTTGCCCATATACAGTTTTCTCTCATTTTGTTAAAGATGCAGCCATTTTTCAGTACAGGTGGAGTATGACACATATACGAAGTACTGCCCAAAGAGGTTCAGAAATGGAGGACAAAATAAAGCAAGCAGTGAAGTAACAAGCTTCTACATACCAATTAACCAGGCACTATATGTCATAAAATGACTTGCCTAAAACATACTTTTCTCTTAGCAGCTAAATGTAAGGAAAGGCTACTTTTGAGAGCAAAAGCTAACTTTTCATACAGTACCAGCAAAATCTTTCTTCAGAATCTCACAGTTGCAATATGAGCCACAGGAGAGGAAAAAAAAAAAAACAAAACCCACAATAAACCAAAACAGAACAAACCAAAACCAACAAAATATCCAAATACCTTTTCTAAACTATACAGAGCTGAATTACTTCCTGAGCAATACAGAGAATAAATACTTGATTCTAATGAATTCCAGTGCATCAGTCATACTTTTTTTCTCCCAAGAGAAGGCATTCTTGATCTTAAATCATCACATAATTTTGCAGAAAACAAAGACATTAGAATTGGTAGGAGAGCTCATAGAAGGTAAAGCAGTAAACAATTTATTTAGATAAGCTTGCAGACAGACTTTCAAATAATTTATTCCACCGTGGATGCAATATGAAAATGAGGCTAAAATAAAGGCTTATTTCTCTTTCTAGATCTCAGAACATTCATTTTTTTCAAACAAACATTAATCTTTCCATGGAATTTGGCTCTTGATTACAGAACTTGCAAACTGCAGAGTTCATTAATATATAAGGAAATCAGTTCATAATTCTGGTGGGAGAAGATACCAAACATTACTTAAATTAGGCCAACTTTAATTCAATCTGCAAAAATAATTCCGTACTTGCAAGCATTTGCAGATCAGTCAGACAAAATATAGTGGAGAATTTGTTTATATCTAAATCACACATAGTTATTTTGCTCTTGTTATTAATGACCTGATGTTAATTTTCCAGACTTAAAAGATTTGTGTTCAAATATCTAATGAAAGAATATAAATTCAATCATAAATATGAAAGCACACCATAGCATTTATTTAAAATTATGAAAGGTTTGCATATCTTACCATTTTTCATACACAGATCTCAGTCAAAAAACAACCAGCCAAAAATGTGTCCACATCTCAGCCAATGTTTAATCAAAAAGACTGTGAAGAGACAGGTTTACTACGAGATAGTCTGCGTAACTCAACAGTCACCATAAGATCCATCTATTTTCTCTAGGTACATAAAATTTGGTTGTCTAATATGAGCTGATCATGTACACTATATCCTTTGCAACAGATTGCTTCAGAGGCAATTATATCCCATATTTCGCAAAGTGACTTCAATTAACCTCATAAATGCCTAGATACTTTCCAATTGTCTAGGTATTATGTCAGCAATATATCTATTGTCATGGCAATACCTGAAGTTTGAAATGTGGCCATTCATACATCTCTTTGAATACAGCAGGCAGCAGTGCAAAAGCTAAACTTAACCACAGCTAGAAGTGCTTGAAACTAGGGAAGAGCAACACTTGGTAGAAAGTCCTTGACTAATGAACATTAAGATCCAAACTATTCCAAGGAGTTTCATAGCATGAGAACACAGAGATGGAAGGGATCATTAGCTTTAAGTTCAGTGTTCTGCTGCTGCAGAAAGGATCCTCGTAATGTGTCATTTAAAACTGCTTGCAACATAATTTTTAATGTGATGATCCCCATCACAAAGCAGAAAACAATTTTTACACATCAATACCAAATTGAAGTGCTCATAAAATAGTACCTTATAATACTTAAAGTTTTCCAGAGCAATGAGGTAGATTGCCTCCATCTTAATATGAGCACCAAAAAGATACAAAAGGGACTTTATGAAATGTTCTGCTTTCTAGAATGTTTTTCTTAAGAGCATTCTCCACTGGTCTTAAAGACTTAGTTGTCCTCCATCTTTTCAGAGGTCTCCTCACCTGTGGTTCAGTTGCTCGAAGTAAGCAATAAGCTTTTCTAACTAACATCTACTTAAGTTCATAAACTGTAATGTCACAATTCCCTGAACCACTTAAATTCCTTTTTATTTGGTTTACGGATGTGGTATGGTTTGCTCTATGTATATTTACATATATACTCACAAATTTATTCCTTATGTAATAAGCAATCTGTAGGCTATGGCAGTTTACCATGTTCTATCATTGCTGTTTTATATGCTATATGTAAAAAAAAAAAAAAGTAAAAAATGTCCTAACGAATGAGTTGTATTTTTGTGTTCCAGTATGCAAATAGTTGGGTCATTTCCCCACCTATACATTATCCTTTAGTTCATTAGTTAGCACATAAATTTACAAGCTGTTCCTGATCTCCTAGTACTAAATGTGTGGAGTTTTATAAACTAAAAATTAATAAATTTATTTGTGCCTTTGATTATCAGTTTTTCCTCAGTTCTTCACTTACATGTGGGAAGACATTTAGTATATTTCTCTATATAACCATACAGATAATTCAAGGTTCACACTGTACTTCAGTTTTATGTCTCTACATAATTGCTTTCAATCTAAGAATGTTGAAGGTCAATTAAAATGGGCAAGTACAGAGGATTTATTATTTGAGTTACAGCTGTGTGTACTTTGAAATTTCCAAACTGTTGAAGATCTCAGTATGCTTGAAGGTATGTTTAGAAACTTCCATGTATGATTTCAGTGCTGATAAGCAAAAATTAATGAATAGTGGAAAATGTAACCTTAACTTCAAATGAAGATTTTAAATTTAATTATCACTTTGTTTCCATACTAAATGAGAAAGAAATACTAAATAAATACTTGAAGAAGTGTTAAATGAAATTATGTCATTGGTCCATAAAATTACAAATACTGGGAAAATTAATAGAGAAGTTATACTAGATGATTGATTTTAAACATCTTTTCCAACCTAAACAACTCCATGATTCCATGTTTTACTGTTTCTCTTAATGTAAAAGCTTCTGATTAAATTATTAGACTTTTTGCTTGAAATAAATAAAAGGAAGCACTTTTTACAAACTGCAGTTAAATTGTGGAACTCTTCCACCAGATAGTGTAGTGCTCAAAAGCATAAATGTTTTAAAAAAAAGATGAATTAATGAAGAGTAAACCTATCAATATTTTATAGGTACGGTGGTGTAAGTGAAATGTCCAGGTCAAGAAGGCCCTAATCTGCAAAATGCTGGAAAATCTAAGAATATACTGGAGTAAAAGCAAACTTTTAGTTAGTCATTTAATCTGTTAGTTTATTTCGTAGCCAGCCTTGTTTTGCAACTATCAGTTGCAAAACTATCAGGGGGTGATCGACTGGAAAGACCTTTGAACTAATGTTGATTATTTCTTTTTACATTCTTACGTATAATTCATCAAACTCTTTCATTAGCTAATATGTTAGTGTTCTAATGACATTTTTATGATTTTCTCCTATTTATGACAGTTATTTCTACATTAATTTTTATAACATTGCATATACAGATAATGAGTCTTAATAAATGGAAAAATTGTGTCAGTGCAGACAGTTGATCAAACATTTATGAATCTGTACCATAAATAATGTCTTTTTCTCAGCTATAAGATTATTCTTGAACCAAAAATTGATGTGTTTCTCATTCACAATGAGAATTAACATTCCTGCACTGATAGCTTTTTTTCCCCACAACATATGTCATGGTCTGGAAGATTACAAGAAACAATGGGGAGGTGACTTCAGAGCTGGAGTAGTCAGCTGCATCATTGCTCTGCTGTATATTATCTTCCAAGCTCCATTTGTTGGAGGCCGAGGGCAGTCAGAAGCACAGATGACAATTTAATAAATATCATTAGACTCTGGAGCTTGACCTGCTATATTTCAGCTGGCTTTGCAAACCACTGCCCCCTACAAATATGACATTTGGCCTAGCTATGAACCTAGTACATCCATGACTCTCAAGGGTTTGACTGCTGATGCCAAATACTGACTGTCTACAGGGTGACAAAGAGATGAGAGAAGAGTTATTTGGTCCTCTCTCTCTGTACTCAGAAGCTGCTTTCAAGTTCAGGCCCTGGCCCTTGGTCCTTGCCCACACTGTATTTCCTCTGAACACTTAGAAAAAAGCCAAACCACTCAGCATTTTCCTATAATTAAAAATTAATACCTTCCAGCAAATAATTCTGAAAGAATCCATAAGCACAGTGGTGTTTGTCCCCATGAGTATTTCTTGTGCTTTTTATATTGTGAGAGATTTTTCCCTTTGGTCCTAATGAAGAGTGGAAGAAATAATTAAATAAATTTTAAAAAAACCCAAACAGTAAAATCATTAGATGCAACTACAAGCTTTAAAAGTGTTGCACAACTCTTTTTTATATTCCGTGCAAGTATTAATTTCAGTTTCATATTCCTACCAGCTTTAGCATGCATGCTAATTTTCTCAACTGTGCTCTAGCACAGCATGATTTTTCTTTTCTATATGAATCACATCCTTCCAAAGTCATCTGTTGCCCATAGCAGAGTTTACTTGAACCATAATTTGCAGCACTGTATTCTGACCATTATTTTTCATCAATTCAAACACAGTAATTCTGATGTCTGAGAACTGTGGTGTCACCATGACCTTTCCATCTTCTGCTCTGTATTTCCTGTTCACTGATGATTTCCATGCAATTTTGTGTAGTTTAGATTTCATTTTTCTACTCAATAGCTCTAGTTCATTACATTTTTTTTTCCATATTGAGTGAGGGTTTTATGTAACTCAAGTTTTGACTGCAATATGCAATTTTTTTTTGCCACAGGCTGACTAAAATGTCTCTGTATTTGAGAAGATAATTAAAAAAAAAACAACTTATCTTTCCTTGTATATTCTACCTGAAATGAAAACATGTGATGACAAATGAAGGACTCAAGGGAAGACTGGTAATACTTTCAAATATATCTATTTATTATTCATATGCAGATGAAAGCTGAAGATACAGGCAGAATTATCTACCTCCTCATGTTTGTGTAAAACAGACTCACTTTTCTTTCAAAGGGACTTTGCATAAGTGACTGATCAACAGTTCAAGTAAGGTTCAAAATTACTGCAGATTTTAAATAATAAAAAAATAGCTACTAAATACTATATGAAGTGTTATAGGTAAATGTAAAGAAATGTAAATTAAATTATCCCAAGCATTAGACCTAATTTTGCTACTAATCCTTCATTCTCTTCCAGAAAGGAAAAACTATTTGCAAGTCATTGAAACTGGTACTCCTAACTCACAATGACACTTTCAGAATATCTGTGATAAGAAGAGTAGTATGTTACGTTGAGAACTTTTAAATAAAGATTGAATTAATACATATGTATTTGTAATCGAGTCTTGATGGTCTAGAACAGGGAATTCTTACTTAATTCACAAATTTTAAGTGTTTAACAAGAGTAATCAGAATTTTAAAATGAGATTTATTTGGGCACACAGTACTTTCCCCCCCTTATACACTTCCACTTTTTCCTCAAAAGAAAATTGAAGCTTACACAAACTACTGCTTCCTGAGATTATATTGTTATGGAAAGAGAAAGGAATGATGAGCAGTTTAGCCCTTGCAGGCTATCCATTGAAACTTGGAAGAGCTTAAATTCTAGAAGTTGCAGGTCATGGCTTTGCAGTTGATTGTTTCAATCAATAGCTTTCTTAAGTTTACTATAACAATTAGCTATTACATTAACTCTTTGTTCAGTAATGAATTCAACTTAATCCTCTCTGTAAGGATTCCAAAATTAGAGGTATTCTCTGGCTCTTCATTTGGATTTTTTTGGGGGTTGGGGTTTTCTTCTATTTGTTTGTTGAGTTTCATTTTTATTTGTCTTAATTTTTTTGTTGTTCATATATTTAGGTTTAGACTCTACAGCTTTTAATTTTCTATTGCCTTTAGCTGGTATTTGAGGAAGGATATTTCTACAAGGGGCAATTACTCAGTAACAGAGACATAGTAGATTATGTAGCAACAGAAGTTGCATTTTTAGATAATATAATGTAGAAAGTATAGAGAGGAGCCTTTAAGCATTGAAACCTTTCAACACTCAGAAATTTAGGCAATTTTAAAATTGAATCTTAATGTACTGTTGTTCTTGTAATGATGGCAATGCACTACATAAGCTGTTGTACTTAAAGATTTCAATGAAATCTCTCTTCATTCAGTCACTACTTTGTTGATGGCATTTATGTCATACAAAACATTTGTTCCACTTAGTTTTAAATTAGAAGTCAGCCAGTTAGAATCAATAGAGTTACTCGAGCATAAAATAGAGAAAGATGAGAATCCCAGAGATAGTGAACAGAAGGATTACCTCCCAATGCAAGTAAAAATAGGGGATGAAGCAAAAGTTTTGGAGGATATTTCTAAAATAGCACAAAGATTTCTTGACACTTCATTATACCTAATTTGGAAAGGCCCTGAGACTCAGTCAGCATAATGTATCTTTGTGATCCGGAAGGCCAGTTAGCAAAATATGTTGAGATGTACATAAAAATCTGTACAATCTTCTTACATTACTTCCACTAAGCAGGTCACCTTGTCACAGCAGATCATGTTACCCAAGCAGAACCTGCCTTTCATAACCCATGCTGACTGTGTACCAAAATACTATTTGACTGTATTTGTACTGCTGACTAAGTAGAATTAGGAACTGAGTTAAAACATTGCTACCATAATCTCATCAACATTTAGTTGTTAAGTCACTTCTTGTGTCTATATTGGATTATCTTAAGTAATACTCTCTAAGAGAACTGTGCATTACAATTGTACATCCCAGAACATTGTGACTGTGAATCAGTGCCACTTAATTGGGCAGGATGAGATATATAATGCTTTCTTTCTTTACTGTATATATATGTATATTCTCTAAAACATTCACATTAAATTGTGATTTTCACAGGCTCATTATGAGGCAAAGCAGTGGTGGCAGAAGTGGTGAGAATCATGTTAGAATAAAGATAAAATTTAGCAAGACTGGAAGGAAAGAAAAAGGTCAACAGAGATACCGAATGTCTTTTATATTACACCAACTACTCTTGTATAATAAAATTTGAGGTATGGTTCCAGGAATAGTTCACATAAAGCATTTCTCAAATAAACTTATATACACTAGTATCAGACTTTCCTTCTTTACCAGATCAGTCATCTTCCATCTTAATCCTGTATTCTGAAACAGCAGCAGCCTCATATGTACTGAATACCACACTTCAAAACATGCAACACATACCCTCCATTTCATGCAATCGAACAACAATATTCTGAAGGCTATCACAAAGCCCTCAAATTATTTCTGATATTTTTAACAGAGAAGAAAATATTTTTAAAAATAAAAATTCATGTGAAAATGGCTAATCTTTGTAGCCCAAGCAGGTGGAAAAAGAGCCCAAGCACTAGGCTACGTGGACAGCTAGTTTGTGTAAGGAGAAGCTAAACCCATCTTAGTCACTTGGCTTAAGAATTTGTCCCTTTATTATTTGAGTGGTATAGATGAATTCAGTTGGTTACTAGTCTCTTACTAGTTAATAAACAATAACTACAATCAAAATCCACAAATTCCCTTAATCCTCCTTAAAATATATAAATCTATTATTGTTATTAGTAAAAATAAATTATATACCTACAGGCAGTGTATGAGGATAATTAACCTCTCTGCACTAATTCAAAATACTGGTTGATGTGCCTCACAAAAAGATTTTATTCCATTCTTAAAAGACTGGAGTAACTAAATAGAATGATTATGCCTTTATTCTATTACTTGTTGATTTTTTTTACATCCTCGCAATTAAGGTGTGGATGGACCTTTGCAGGGAAGCAGAATCACCATGCCATTCCTACTCCTAACACCAGTGTTGATTGACACTGTTTGGACAAGGATATGAGTGTCTCCACAAACATTAAGACTGGTTTTTTTCCAGCAGAAGCATTTAGAGATAAATGTGTTAAGACCAAAAAATGTAAACACGGATGTCATCAAAACTCAGCTCACATTTGGAAATTGCAAGCATAATTTCAATATGAGTTTAAAAACTTTGATTTTAATATGTTAGACATATCATAGGAGGCTGTAAATCCCAATTACCGTGGAGCCAGTACTAAAAGGGAAGGGGGTATTCATTTGTGGCCAGAAGAAGTTCGGATAAAAGGAGGCTGTGCCCTCCAGCAATTTCAGCGATCCCTCTTGAGAAAGGTCTCGGTGGACTGTCCCCTTATTCAAATAAAGTTAACACTTTTTCAGGACTTCTCGATCTCCTTTGTGAACACACTAACCTCAGGCAACACGATCTTGACGAGCAACAGTCTTTGTTGACTTCCGATGGGAAATGTCAGTGATCCTGGGTGAGGGGCAAGGCAAGGTGGGACAAAGCAAAGAAAGGAAAGGTTCTGTTTCTCACAATGAGAAACAAAAATCAGAGGTTAATATTTTACTAACCATAAAATCAGAATTAAAGTAGTGAATCAAAATAAACTATTTTTGGTATGTTATAAGTTTCCTCTGGAATTCAGATTCTTAATTTGGTCTCATAATATTTCTACTATTTATAGTGTATGATAGAATGGTGTGGGTTGGAAGGGACCTCAAATTTCATCTGGTTCCATTTCTGATGCCATGGTCAGTGACATCTCCCACTAGATTAACTTTTTTAAACAAAGGTGGTTTTAAAGTTATAGTGAACACTCTTTAGGGAAATGTCATTACAAAAGATTGTTCACTTCATGCATTTTGCTTTTGATTTGCATTTTCTCAAAAATAAGGTTTGATTGCAACTTGATTTAGCTTTTCACACATCTGACAGTGATTTATTTCCCACCAATATCTAATGCACATTATCAAAAGCATGAATAAATATGTAAATGTATATACGGAAGAGTGTGTTTTCAGGAAAATTACCCATTTCTCAGCACTGAGTCAGACTAGCGATTGATTTGATAAAAGCTGTTTGACATTGTGTTTCTGTGTTATTACATTTCAGTCTTTTCATTACTCAATAAGCCCTTTTTTACAATTAGCAACCATATTGAGCTATCAAAAAACTTCACTTTTGTTCAAGAGTAGAGTGTATCTTTATTTCCTAGTCTACAAATAAGAAAACCTGAACTGGTAAATCTAAAAGTATAAAGACAACCAAAACATCAACTTATTTGATCAAAAGAAACTGTTTTCTTTAAGAAGCCAAATCAACGAACATTACTTTATAAATCCATGCTAAGAAGGAAAATGACAACTCAAAATTCTTTCTTCAAGAAAGGTAAGTACTAACGAACATGGACTTAACAACTTTTCTTTATCTCTTCCATTACTGGAGTGAGAATAGGGTACATCTCTTTCTTAAAAAAAGTTGATCAATACATTTTTAGGCAAAAAGATGCAGGCAAACACATAGAAAAGCAACAAAGAAGATTGAAACTAGGGCAAGCTGAGCCTTTTAAAAGCAAAACTAAGCTTTTTCTGAGCTCTGTATCTGTTAAAATGTTTCTTATATTGTCAGCACTTTGCAAGAAATTCAGGACAAATCCCACACTCAGACAAGCTCATATTAATCACTGCCTAAGCAAAATAGCAAAAGCTAGTATTTCATTCCAGAAAATGTTTATGAATTATTCAGCAATACAGTTTTGTCCTTCTTAAGTACTATCAGTTTAACTTTCTTCTTTTAAAGCCATCCTTATAATTGCATAGAACAGCAGCTTCTGTTATGAGAAAAATATAAAATATCTTTTTGTAATATGCTAAATCAAAACTACTCTTTCAATTCACTCCTACAGCTTCACCAAAATTTGTATATTCATGATCAAGATCAATAGGTATTGTTCATCTGTTCTGTAACTGTTGCACAGAAGTGACTTTTTCCACTCATTCGTGTAAGAAAAAAGGCTTCCTATGCTCTTTTAAATTGCTGTTTAAATGTGTTTAGCTAAGGTAACATCTATTCTTGAAGAACAGCTTTTAAATTCTAGTGCTCACGACTGAAACTATCAAAACAGTTTTTGTGCAAGTTCTTCCCGTTTGCAGACTCTAATTCCAAAGCTTGCAGCTGTTATTTCTACAACCTGCATAAGCAGAAAACATTTCAAGCTTATGAGAATTTAAGCCTGATGTTTGCCTTTTTATTTTCAATACATAAAAGAATTCAAAGCTGTGCATCCCACCATAACCAGAGTTAAATTAGAAATTAATTGCATTATACATGTATGCACACACATGCATAGACAGAAACACAGCCATAAACATAATTCAATATACGTGTCCCCACTATTGCAACCTCTAATAGCTAGATCCAGCTCCAATTAAGAAATTTAATAAGCTGTTAGCTTTTAATTTCAAAATAGAAATAAGAACATGTAACAGTGCTTCTGTCTGTCTCTTGTTTGACTAGATGCAGGTAACTTTTGATTAGCTGTTTTCAAGTGAAAACAAATTTCAGCTTCAGTGGCTTCTATTTAAGCCAAAATAAAAAACAATTTGGAAGCATTTTCCAAGTCTAATTAGGGATTTTCTCACCTTACCTCTTCAATCTGATAAAATCAAGATATTAGTGCCTTTACAAATAGCGGGAATAAGAGGGTCCTTACAAACCCACAAAT
The DNA here is from genome assembly GCA_013400935.1 of Turnix velox. NCBI lineage: Eukaryota > Metazoa > Chordata > Aves > Charadriiformes > Turnicidae > Turnix > Turnix velox. The sequence continues at coordinate 122,343 of VZTY01003035.1, forward strand.
GGACCCACAAATAAGAGTGCCTTTGCTAATAGATTTTTCTGAAATTACATATAAACAAGAGGACCTAGAAACTACAAACATGAGATGAATGTTAGGCTTTGATGTATTAGGCATACCGGGGGAATCTGTAAATCCCGATTACCTTAGAATAAAGAAGAAAGGCACATTTGCGGCCGGGAAAAATTAGGACAAAAAGGAAGCTAAGCCCTCCAGCAATCGGAGAAACCCCGCCCCCGAGGAATCTCTCGGTAGACTCTCCCTTTATTCGAAGAAAAGTTAACTCTTTTTCAGGACTCTTTGTGAACACAACGACCTCAAGTAAAAGGAATTTTCTTACCAAAGCCCTCTAGCAAGATAGGCAGAAAAAAGAAACAATACAGTGTACTCGAAGTTCATTAAGTGCCCTCAGCAGTGTTTCATTTTAAAAATTCACCAGATGGTTATGCCCACTTTTTATAACCAATTAAGTCCCTAGTTCAGCAATTGGAACTATCTGAAAAATAATTCCTTCCTCATTTTTGATCACCAGGCAGCGATGGAGACAACACTGCTACGAAGAGGATCATGACTATTCAAAGAAATCTGAAGAGCATTTAAGAAAATATTCAAACAAATAATAAACCAAAACCCATTCCTAGTAGTGCCCTGAATCCCTTTTCCCAGTTTATCTACCAAGTGATCATTGTTTTCAGCTGATAGTGGAGCAAAGGGATATAGAATTGGGTCATTAAGAGACTTTGTAAGTGTCTGGAGAAACAGAAAGCCTTTTGCTGCCTAGTTACCAACTTTGTGTGTTGCTAATGCTAATGACATTTCTATTTATCTGTGTGTCTCAGGTTAGGCCTAATAAGCCACTCCAAATGACAGATGCCCCTCCAAAAAACAGAGGAGAGGAAGGAATAAATAGATTTATGTATTTAGCAAAATTCTAAGCTATTTTAGTAGATATTGAAATAATAAATAAAACTAAAAGGAAAAATTTTAAAAAGCATACTAAATCGTATCAAGTTCCTAGGATGGCAATCATGTCCCCAGAAGACACAGGGAAGGTCCTCGACTGGGGTCAGTGATGGTCAGGAGCTGGATGTCAGCCGTGAAATCAGGAGTGTTCAGATAGGGGATCAAAGTCAGATGAACAAACAGCCTAGACATCAGCCATTGAAGAAAAAGATCTGACCATTTGATCCCTCAGCTTTTATACTCAGCATAGGCAAATGGGATAGAATATTCCCACTGGTCAATTTTGGGACACCTGCCCTGTCTACTCCTTGCAGGTGGGATCCCTCTACATCTTTCTGTTTCCAACCCCTGGTGGGGCAAATGACACATTTGCTGACCTTGGTCACCGTAGTGAGAAATAAAAATAAGAGCCTTTTGGATACCATTCCTTGGTATAATCAGGTCTTATCAGTCTGAGAGCAAACAGTTTCTGAACAATGTGCTGTTAAATTCAGAGCTTAGTCAGACAGAAGAGGCCTAACAGAAAAGTGAAGTTACAAACTAGAAAATTTGTTCTAGTTTACCTCAACCCAGGACACCATGAAATGTTTTATACACCTATGGAGTTGCATAAATAGTAATTAGGATATTGTAGGATACCAGGCTTCATGTATTGCTTTCATCTGAGTGACAGCCACTTCCTGCTTATCTTCTTTTATTGTCATTAGCATCTAATGCCTTTCCAATGCCTTTCACTCCATGGTTTGTGAGTTTAATATAAAAGGAGTCTTTGAAATAGTTTAAAAACTCCACATCTCACAACAGAAGACAGGGAGGTCATATTTAGAAAACTACTTTGTAGCAGGGCTATATATTGAAAATGTGAAGTCAGGCAAATGGCATGCATGAAATTTTAAAATAACAAGTTTTGCAGGTATATGGTAACTTCAGTCTTAATCCCCTAGAGAGAGTTAAGTAATGTTTCAACTGCAGCATTTATTTCTTTTTCTGGATTTCTTTTATCTTTGTGACATGGTAGAAAGATAAGTACATAAATATAAAAAGATGTCAAATATCTCTAAGGTAAACTGTTCTGAAAGCTTACTGCCAGGAAAGTAACACAATGTGGAATTTAAAAAATATATATCTAGGTTTTTTCTGTAGTTTGTGAAAAAGTATTTTTACGTTTCAAGTTTTGGAATAGTTTGAAATAAAGAAATTAGACTCAAGAGCAAATGCTACTACTGAGCAGGTTTCTATTATTGACAATGCTGGAGTCATACTGGGGATTTTCTGTCTTAAGTGCTCCCACCTGAGTATGAGTTATGAGCTCTTTAAATTCACACAGTTTTTGCATACTAAATTCTAAGATAAACTCATTATGCTATTCCTAGAATTTATTGCATATGCATAAGCAAGTTATTTTGTAGTGTCCACAGTGGTCATTTCCTTCATCAGGTGATGGTATCTTCCTCTTTGTCCACAGAGTAATGAAGATAAGCAATGATCTGTTCAGCAGCCTTGGCCAGTTCATCATCTTACTTCCTTATTTCTATATTACTTCCTTATCTTAAGATAGCACATTGCATCAATGAAAGTTTTAAAGGCTATGTTGACCTATTTGTTTCATTGATTGATCACTGATTCAAGTTTCTTCATCTTTCATCCTTAGAATTCAAACACAATTGCTGTAGGAGAAGAAAATTTCTATTTATTTATTATAGTTCAAAACTATAAACATCAAAACAGACAAAACTATATATAACAAAAAGGATAAGAGTTCTTTCCGTTAACTACTTAGGAGAGCCGGAGGTGACAAATTCACATACAGACATTTGCATTTTATATAGATGACACTCAAGAAAAAGTTTGGAAATAATTAACTAAATAAACCTTTTCAGATGTAGCTACATTGGAGGGTATGTTGCAAACAGGAATCACATACAGCAACCATTTCCTGTGCTCTTCTGGAAAAGATTGAAATGGTATAAGTCGGTGCTTTGACACAAAGTTAAAAATTGAAGGTATGTGTAATTCTTTCAAACAAGAAGCAAATCAGTTGGCACACAGATAGAAATTGATAAAAATTAATGTATCAATTAAAACCAACTTATTGTGAGAAGCAGGAAGGAAACGTCTGCACTACAATCTTAGACTAAGAAAATACGCACAATGCTTTTCCATGCTGTGTAACTGAACAATGTAGCATTAAGAAAGATGTAAAAGACTGAAGGCTGCAAGAATCCACATTTTCAATGTCACAAAAACGAGTAAGCACAAGATCAAAAAATAAGTACCACAAGATCCACAGAAATACAAGAACGAAAAAAATTTTCACAGTGAGGGTGACAGAACACTGGCACAGGCTGCCCAGAGAGGGTGTGGAGTCTCCTTCTCTGGAGACATTCAGAACCCACCTGGACATGTTCCTGTGTGACCTGGTCTAGGTGTTCCTGCTCTGGCAGGGGCATTGGACTAAATGATCTCTTGAGCTCCCTTCCAATCTCTGATACTCTGTGTGATTCAGTGTATGTTGTGAAATTTAGGCTGAAAATTTAAGATGCTTCAAAATTGTCCTTCAACTTTCATATCTCTTAAAAAGATGTATGACTGTTGTACCTTCAAATTCCCTTGAGCACTAGGAGTAGGATTCAGACTATTTCAATGTATGGTGCCTTGTACACAGCTGTAGCACATCTAGAAATGGCTGAAAGCTGCATCCAGGGAGGTGACATTTATTTACAGAGAGGACAAGCTTCCTTGGTCAATGAATGACAGTCATGTCATTGCCCCATGTCTATCATTGCTTTATAAAATGCACTTGATAACTTCTGCTGAACTGGTCAGGCCTGAACTGGTCAAGCAGTTGGGCTAGATTTTTATTGTAAGCCCCTTTCAACTGAAATGTTCTTGCATATTTATTTCACTAAATTGCTTTTAGCAATCTTATTACTATTATTTTTATTTTCAATATCTCCTGGGTTAGGTGGTTATGGTATTCAATGGAGTCTAGCATTTTGAAATTATGCATTATAAAGTACAGAGAATTATGACTAATTGCTCTTTTCAATGCACTGGAAGTTACTTGTTTCTGTTCAAGTATTTCTAAACCACAAACTGATTCTGCTGTAATTTTATAACACCATTATAATGCAGAGTGGGGGAAATATGTGCCACAGAAGGTAGTTTGATACTAGAGGTTACAGTAGGTTAATGTACCTTGATGAAAGTAATGAAACATATTAGTAGAAGAATAAGAGAGGGTCATCCTCCTGGAACTATATGTCACAAGCTTTGAAAATAATTTATTCTGATTTGCAATATTAGAAAATTGGTTTATATTTATGAATAGTGTGTTGTGATCTTCATATTGTTATTTTTAATGAAATATTAATTTCAACAATTAATGTGTTTGTTGGACTGCACACTCAGATACACAGAGGTTAACATACATGCAAGAATTAAAGTTCTTTCCTCATGCTAGCAAAAGAACACACAGCAAAGCCCCTTTCCTACATCTTTGAATAATACGATTCAAGTAGAATCATAAAATTACTGAAGTCCATTATAAATTCTCCATTTAATTGTGACAAAAAATTCATTGAACTAAACATATTCTGTATTTTATTATTCATCTCAATATGCCTGTCCATAAAATTTCTGTATTTGAATTTTTCCTCACCTATTTTATCCTATTTTATTTACTTTTCTCTACTTCTACTACCATTTGGTAATACTTTCCACATTAACATCACCACTGAAATTAAGATATAAAATGTAGCTTAAATTCTAGTGCTAATATGTCCAGTTATTTATTAAGACATTAGCAAAGACACCAAGATGTGTATATATGACATGTAAGACACTCCTGTGTCTATTAAAATTACTTCCTCTCAATACCATTCACCCTGTCATGCACAGTCAAGTCTCAATGCAACTGTTCCACCTATTGAAAACATTCAAGATGTACATACAGCACTGCCTCTTTCCCATTATGTGGACCTCCAGAAGGAGAAAATCTGAGAATGCATTAATTATATTGAAATTAAGGTGCAAATCATTGCATACTATAGTTTATATAGTTTATATAGTTTATACCTGATCATAATATAGTTTATTTCTAAAAAATTTGAAATGTATAGTGAATTAGTTTTATCCGTTTTAATACCTTTACTCGCATACTGCAATAATGATATTGAAATGTTATGAAAGATTAATTTTCTTCTAAATGCTTTTTTTATCTTTTGGTTTGACAATTTCTTTTTTTGCATCTTTATTTCTATTAAATAGATAAGAAATAAACATCACTTATTTATATTCTCTTCAAACTTTTTAAGAGGTTCCTAGTAAAGATTCCTAGTAAAAATTACAAATTATCTTTTTCCAGACTTAAAATGTGGTGATTAAATCCACAAGATGCAAACATGCATGAGTTTAAGACAAATATATGAAAATATTTTCTGGTTTAGTTTAACTTCATTTGGTAATCTGTGTTAGGATGTTTTCTTATGTTTTCTTAGTCTTTTCTTATAGGAAGTGAGCACTGACCTATGGATTTCATTGAATTCCCCTCAGTGAATCCAACTCTTTCTTGACCATTAATGATTACTCTAACATAGCTCTAGGCAACCCATAATGTTTTCCTTCTACCAGGAGTTAAGATCAATTCTCTTAAAAGTTGTTTGTTGCATTTGATGTTATTTAACTTCACAAGTACTTTTGCTGTCTAGTTCCCCAGTTTTCCTACACCACTTTTATAACACACTCGCATACTCATTACATGTTGACATTGAGTAACATTTTCATCACTTCAGACACAATTTGAAATTTCTCTTTACAATTTTAGATTATTTATATCTGTTTCTGTGTTAGGCTAATGCAGTGATAAACCACTGGATGTACATCCTTGGCATTTAGGTTAAACTAAGTGGTAGAATATGGCTCATTTTGAAGGTATTCCACATGGTGAATACCTTATGGTTTACTTTATATTTTAATGAATTCCACTATCCAATATATTGTGTCCTAACATGAGTTTTTAGGGAAAATAGGCTAAATTGCTATTTTAATCCTATTTATTGCTTTTCCTTCTCTCCAATTAATTATAAAGTAATGCTAGATAAGTATTTTAAACATTATTAAGATCATAAGTATCTAAAGGGTAGTGAATCACATCCACGGTGACAACTAATTAATGATAATTACTCCATTTCACTCGAATATGCTCAACGAGTTTTAGAAAAGCTCATGAGAAAGAACTTCACAATTCCTACAGGGTCTGCTATAACACTTCAAAAAGTTTACTGAGATAAAAATAAAATATAGAAGTGAGAGTTTCTTTGCTCCCAGCACTCACAGCAATCATATTTAGTGATACCTATTTATGAGGATAATTTGGAAAAAAAGAAAACCACAACTCAACTCCCTTATGAGAACAGGCTGAAGGAGTTGGGCTTGTTCAGCCTGGTGAAGAGAAGGCTCAGGGGGGACCTCATAGTAGCTTATCAATACCTGAAATGGCACTACAGAAAGGAAAGGGTAGTACTATTTAATAGGATATGTGATGGAAGGACTAGGAATAATGGATGTAAATTGGAAGAGGGTAGATTCAAGCTGGATATAAGAAAGAAATTCTTTTTGGTGAGGGTGGTGAAACACTGGAACAGGTTACCCAGAGCGGTTGAGGATGCCCACTTTCTGGAAGTGTCTGAGGCCAGTCTGAACAGCCTGATCCAGTGGGAAGTATCCCTGCCTATGACAGAGGGGTTGGAACTTAATGATCTTTAAGGACCCTTCCAACCCAAACTATTCTGTAATACTATAATTGTTAACTCTTGCCTTTTACTTGAATTAGCCTTCTAGAAGGTTCAATTTCTTCTCTCAAAGCAAGGTTTGTATTTGCATTCATGCAAAATCAAGCAGAGCTCCATTTCAGAGGTGTAGGATAGAGACCAGATGCTGCAACGCTGTTTGGCTAATGTGAAGAAAACAAAGGTAAGTGAATGAAAGTTTTAATACCAATTATATACAGTATGCAACAAATAGAGACCAATTGAGAATTGTGTGAATGGAGATGATGCAGCAGAAAGAGATATAAAAGACCAGCCTTTTCAGAAGACCGCTCATTCAATTGCATATGCTTCCTTTCTAAAAATGAGCAAAGCACAAGTTCAGGCAAAAAGAACTACCAAAATTATTTACATCCCAAACTATTAAAATGAAAATATGCTCCAAACAAAGGTTTCTGTGCAGGAGAAAGGTGCAAAGGTGCCTGGATGGTCAGAGTAACATGAGATATGTCCCCATTTGTGCAAATGTTTCAGGGTTTGTTTTTAATTCTTGACTAGCCAAGAAATTCTTCATAGTGTTCCTCATCTAGAAAAGTATTATTTAAATTATAAACCTTGTCTGTCTCCTTAATATTAGATTCTTGAAATAAATTCAGCAATGGACAAAAAATACATTTCCGTTCATACTCAAAAAACACATACTGGCTTGTTTGCTATCTTAGAACTGAAGTGTGGGGTGCACATAATGTCATTGATTAACACTTCTGAAATTCTCACTTTTGAAAGAAAATGTACATTTTAAAAGAGCCCATCACAATGGAAGCTTATTGTACCTAGATCTCCATTATTAAATATAGTAGATTATATCTACTAATACTCTTGTTTCCTGTTAACTGCTATTGCAAGCATGCAGTGAAATGTTCCAGACTAACAAAGCCCTTGAACTGCATTTTCCATCAAGTTATCACTGTTTTCCATAAGGTAGCAATTTTTTATTCCACCAGAGTATCTAAGAGTCCAGTTCTTGCTAGTGGCTGGAGATTGCATCTCAGAGGAGAACTGTGAGAGGTGAGGACTGCTCTCACAGGACTACATTACTGTCAGGTGAAGTAAAATAAAGGTTTGTATTGAATGGCACTGTCAGGACAGATCAAGGAGAAGTCACATTATGCTAAGCTGTTTTTAACAGTAAACAGCTTAACTTGGAAAAATGCTTGTGTGGTTTTTTTCAACTCTAAGGTTTCAGCTGTCCATGGAGACAAATTATCATCCATCAAAGAGCAAAGACTCACTGAATGAGCACACATGAAACACTTCTTCATTTCTTCTGTTGGTCTTTGTGTCTGTGTGATGAGAAAATTGCATGCGTTTAAAAGAAATATGTGTGCCTGTATTGATTTGTATTTGAGTGTACTTTATGTCTAGCTCTCCATAAAATTTAGAAGGACATTTAAATGAGGTACTTCTCCTGAGTTTGCATTTACATTCAGTGAAAATGTTCAGAACATACATTCTTTTGCATATTCTGCTTTGCAGTTGGGTTGTGCAAGGGTTCATTGAATGCTAATAATTCACATGATGTTTCCTCAGATTGTTTCAGCAGGTTTTGAGAAATCAGTCTTCTACAAAGCTAAGGTGTGAGTAAGATGATTTGAATGCTCCCCCCACCATGCCCAAATTACACAAACGCTTCAAAAATGTTGCTATAATACTGTGTATTAGTGATATATTAAATACAAAAATACGTCTAAAAGACGTATTAAGGAAAAGCTCCAGCTTTGTAATGAAAGATAAATTATTGTTACAGAACTTAAATAAAAATATTAATTTAAAAGAGGGAGGGACTTTTTTGACTTTTAGTAAAAAATAAATAGATAAAGGAGAAAAAAGATACAAAATAGCCATCAGTATTATCTTCCAGTAAGAAATACGACACCAGTGATAGGTAAACACAAATAGAGCAGCAACTCTGAAATCTGAAACATGAAATTGAGGATCCAGCAAATGCAGAGTACTCTGTGTTTGCAATGAGCAGCCAGATGGACGAATCAGCAAGTGGAGATCCTTGCAGGGATGCTGGAAAGCCAGAGGAGTCATGCTTGGAGCATTTACAAATTCATGGGTGCTTGTGAATGTGGGGAATGTCGTATGTATGATGCACCTTTTTCCTCTGCATCCCAGATGGCGAATTGTATCCTTGTCTGCATCAGTTGGAGTAAGTCCAGAGGAGGGCCACAAAAATGATCAGAGGGATGGAAACCTCTCCTATGAGGACAGACAGAGAGCTGATGCTTTTCAGTCTGGAGAACAGAAGGCTCTGGGGAAACATTAATGTAGCCTTTTACTACTTAGAAGGGACTTTTAAGAAAGATGGTGACAAACATTTTATCAGGGCCTGCTGCAACAGGACAAGGGATAATGGTTTTAAACAAAAAGAGGGTCGATTTAGGCTAGATGTAAGGAAGGTTTTTTTATAATGAGGGTGCCCAGAGAGGTAGTAGATGCTCCATTCTTGAAAAAATTCAGGAGAATCTGAAGAACCTGATTTAGCTGAAGGTGTCCCTTGCTCACTGCAGGTGGGCTGGCACAAGGTGTCCTTTAAAGGTTCCTTACAACCCAAAGTAATCTATGATTCTATGCTTAGTGGAGGAGGAAATGTGTCAGCCTGCAGTTGTGGCAGTGAGTTCTGTCTGAGTTTGCTGTTGAAGGCTGTGACTTGTCTGTGGCTATCTATGTGACCAGCCATGTCTGTGCATTCTCAGTGTATGTGTGTGTGTGCACATGCGTCTCCTGGATACATGCTCAGCTTTGCTGCTGGTTGAATCTGCAAACTGGAAAATGGCAACTGCATTTCGCAGCTTAGGATGGAGACAGCCTGCAGTGGGCTTTATGCATCTCTGTGGAATCTTGTGCCCAGAACTGCTTGAAATGGAGTCCAATTGTAATATCCCTTAATACTCTTTAAAACCTCTAAGATAGAATTCTGAAGCCTCTTTGATCAAAGTTTTCAAACGATTTACAGTTCCTGGGGTCAAAAAAAAAAGGTTTTCCTTATACACAGTTTGAAGCTGTCATTTTATTTTACTACCACTGCCTGTGGTTTTACAACCATATGCCTCAGTAAAGAAACAGCTCTCATGTCATAGGTCTGTCATTACATTCTTATTCTAGAGAGCTAGTATAGGCTTCAAACAGTTTTCAATTTTTGAAGCAATGATACAGTCTCATACTCAAAAATGATATAAACTTCTAAAATACTAAAGTCACAACTTACTACTGGGAAAGGGAAGACTTTGCAAAATGGGTATTGATTCTCCCATGATCTTCTCTCCCCATAACTGCCCTCCCAAGGCTGGTATCTTCTCACCATGTTTGAGCTATGTTTTGATATCTCATGGAACACAGAAGTATAGGAGAAAGTATATTTAATTGTCTGCATAAGGCACATGATAAGAGTATCCTTACTGTCTTTATATATCCTTTAGATCTCTTTACATATTCTGTGCACATTCTTAACAGAGACAGCCTGTAGGGGTAGCCTGGAATACTGTCACTGCATTTTACTGATAGAAATGCTGATAGCAGATACATAACACTGTTTTAAATATTGCATTATTGTTTTCAATATTGTGTGGTTTTTATATCTACTGCATAAAGATAGCTACTCCTAAATCAAATTGCAGTGACTTCTTATTTCTCCTACCTTGTATTCATGCTGCTTAGAAGTTGCTTGCATTTTTCAGTGGTCACATTCAAACATCTCAAATGGGAGATATGCTTCCAATGTAATTATATGCTTCCAATGTACAGTATTCTAAAGGCATCCGAGATATCTCCTGCTTCACAAATATGGTTAGAAAAAGTATGGTAAATGCAGTATCTCAGAGAAGTAACACATTGTTTTCTCCAGTTACACTCTTCAAACTATCATTACAATTTTCTTTGTACACTATTACAGTAATTTCACGAAGTAGGATATTAAATTTTTGCTTTTGTGTAATTAACTTAACTGGGCTAGGCTGTTTCCCTCCCATGGCTGTTCTCTCACCTTGAAAACAAAATGTAAGAAAACTGAGAGTAGTCACTGAATTATCTATACAGAAGGGACAATGGCATGTTTAGTTATGGTATTTTTATATGTAAAATCCAATAATATTATCACTGGTTATTAGCAATTACTAACATTTATAGAACTGCATATTGTCTAGGAGGACAGCACAATTACACACAGTATGCAGTTTATGTTTGAAGAGTAACACGACCCTTTACATTAATCTTTGATATTACCTATCTTTCTTATTCTCCATTTTTACAATTCTTGTGTCAAATTGCATTTACTTGACAAGTTGATATGTTACCAAGAATAAAATCAATTGAGTGGGCTTTGGAAAATTCTACTAGATTGCATTTACTTTTGAAGTACTGTTGTTGAAAAATTTCTCTAACATCATATTCATTCACTTGTTTATAAATGTCACAAAACTGCTGGAGGATAAATCTACGTGATGCTGAAATGGTAATACTGTAACTAAAATGTATTTACAGAATAAACAGATCCCTAAAATAACCTTCAAAAACATTAGCTTTTATGCATTGTTATTCCTGCAATTCCTGTTATTTTAAATTTTCTTTTGTGAAAAATTTAAGAAAACGTTGCTAACTAGAAGTATGTGACAACTGCTAGAGCATTCATCATGTTTTGTACTGGTTTATTAAAAAGTAACATCACCAAAAAGCATCAGAAGAATTTTTTATTCCTTGTGTCTTTTACACATATAGAATATTAATTGCCATTCCAAATTACTGAAATGCTTATACTAAAATAGCTTCTTTTGAGATAAATAAAAATTACATGTGCCAAACAAAGAGGAGCTAAAAACTGTATGGGTTGAAAGAATGTCTAATACTAGATTTTCTCTTAAAAAATCACCTAAAATTTGCATGCCTCTGTATTTTAGGACATTATTAGAGCTGACACATTTAGGAGTTGGTCTCAATTACAGTTCAGTCTTTGAAAATCCCATTTAATTCCTAACTGAATGTAGCATGCTATATAAAATATAAGTAAATATGAATAATAAATTCTGGATGAAGAATTCCAGCAGACTTACTTGCAATTGCTGAAAGAGAAAATATTAAATATCAAAACATCAAAGAAACTCAGATCAGCTAGAGTAAATACAGTGGAAGCAATACCTCAGGAAAAAAAGTCATGTAAAAAAACCCCTAGACTTCAAATGGCAATTTTTTTGTGTTTTAATCATGTCATCTCTACTTATCTAAATGAACTTTTTTGAGGTGTTTTGGGTTT
>VZTY01003036.1:2793-13266 GCA_013400935.1 Turnix velox
TCGATCCCACTGTCCATATCTCCTACGAAGATGTTAAATAGCACTGGTCCCAGTACTGATCCTTGGGGAACACCACTTGTCACTGGTTTCCGCTTGGACAATGAGCCATTGACTGCAACTCTTTGAGTTCGACCATTCAACCAGCTCCTTATCCAGCGAGTGGTCCATCCATCAAACCCATTCTTTTCCAGTTTGGAGACCAGGATGTCATGCAGGACAGTGTCAAATGCCTTGCACAAGTCCAGGTAGATGATGTCAGTTGCCCTTCCTTTGTCCACTGATGATGTTACTCCATCATAGAAGGCCACCAAATTGGTCAGGCATGATTTGCCCCTGGTGAAGCCATGTTGGTTGCCTCCAATCACCTCTGTGTCACCCTCCATGTGTTTTTGCAACCCTTTTAGGAGGATCTGCTCTGATGTGTGTACATAGCCCAGTGTCACAGCTGGCCAGAGGAAGCTGGAGGTAATGGGAAACGGTTACTAATAAACTTCTTTTCTGCACCCTCCTGTTTCCTTGTATTTTGACATATTGCAACTCTCACTGGGGCAACACAGAACAGCAGTTTTCTTGCCCCATTTTCACATGAAAATTCTTCCTTAATCCTTTATATCAATTGTACTAGTGAGGGTACCTAATCCTCTCTCAAATGTGACACTGAGAAACCTTCCTCAAGATGAAAATGCCAATATAGTTTCAGCTAAAAAATCTCGCTGTAAACTATCATGTGTGACAAAGCAAATCAAAACCTAAATCACCGTTTAATTACCAGGAGCTCTTGAGTAGGACAATACCCTCTCTTCAAATACTTTTTGACATGTAATTTTTTTCATTCGAGTATTCTAAACATTTCATAAACAGGCTATAATACTGGCTTATAGAGATCTAGGTAGTTTGCTGGAATGGGAAACTGCTACCCCAAATGAGAAACAGTTGTTAATGTAAATTGTTTGGACTTCAGGGAAAGCAAGTGGAATTTCACATGCAACAGAAGTTAGCTGCAACCTGTATTTTGCTTGCAGATGTTAGGTCAATATCAACATGTTTTGTCAATGAATCAGTACATTATACAGCTCCCAGTCTAAGGATTGCCATGATGAGCACTGTAACTAAAAATCTAGCAATAAATTTAGCTGCCTTGTTTTCCTGCTGGGTAGAAATATCAAGCTTAGCCAAGAGGGATCTCAGTCAGCTATGTAATATGAAGTGCTTTGCTGGAATTTCTACCTACTAGGACTCAACGGTGGATTTGCATCCATGAAGGAGGAGTATAATGCAAGGTTAAACCAATTTAAATATATTTATGGAGTAATCTATTAAACTGGTACCATTAACAAAAAGAATATAGACATTCCTACTATGTAAGTAGGTGCTGTCAATTACTTCATTCACTTGCTAACACTTTAATGGTGAAAGGTCGCTGTCAAAATGCATGAAAGTGATCGTGGTCTTTACTAATCTCTGCTGTACTTTGTGCATAGTTTTTCCAGGCTATAAAGCTTGCAGGCCGAGATCTGTCTTCCTGTAAGTACAAATATTTTGATAGCTAACAGAACTCAAGGAATAAACAATAATAATGTTCAACTCTCCAGGAAAGGTTGTTTTCACACTATGTCCTATGGGTTCTGGCTTCTGTTAAACATAACTGTGCTGATAGCTACTGCTTGTGGAAAAAAGTGTATGTTGTGCTTAGAAAATCACATTTAGTGTCACAGAAATTTTGTTCTCACTATGCACAGAAATGGATCTAAACTATTACACCTCTTCATAAATATAGCACTCCAAAGTCTGAAAGTTTCACTTCCCATAGACAGTTTCACACTCCTTTATGCAGTAAGAGTTAAGTCTTTGCAGGCTGTATCGCCAGCTTTTTTTTCTCCAGCTTCCTTAGGATTAAATCTCCTTTGCAAAATTCAATAAAAATTTTGATGGTAACTTTAATTTCTCTAGTTGTAAAGTTCCTTTCACTTTTAGAGACATGTTAAATCTATTAAATCTATTAAAATATTACCTTACTCTGATGATTGTCATTTGGGACAATACTGAAAGAGTACTATCTGAGGTCACAGATAGTAAGGAAGAAGTGCCTTAAGTTTAAAATAAATACCTCATTCTCCTTGCATATTTGGAGCAATGTTTAGACACTTTAGTTGGCAAATACTGAAAAAAATAAGAAAATCAGAATCACAGCACAGTATACCAGGAAGGGGCCATAGGTGGCATTTAGTGCAGACCATTTCTCATAACAGTGTAAAATCAACTTGTACTGTTCTAAGGATGTAGATCCACACCTTCTTTGCATAAGTTCCAGCTTCACCCCTCTCATTAGGAAGGATTTATTTTGCTTCAGTTTGCTTTGTAATAGCAGCAGATAAATGGCCAAATCCTCTTTTAAAGTAGTGCAGTTTTACAACATGTAAATGAGTTGGCAACACCAGGATCAACACAGCTTAAGGCATTCTCAGGGGTACCGGTGCTGCCAGAGAAATACTTCTCTTTCAGATTGCATTTGGGGCCACAGGAAAAAGTATTGTGAGGAGGTAAGGACATCCATGAGGATTTTCATCATCACCCAACACACAGTGGTATTCAGGGAATATTTTGATCACAAGAAAGTGGATCCAAAGAGAATCTTAGACACATTTGTAAGAGACTTTCACTGAATCAATTTTTGCACTTTGTCAAGAACTGAGAGGCTGAGACAAGTCCCTAAAAATATGCTGAAGAAGCTTCTGTGACTGGTGCCCATGTGATGACAGGTGCTATGACCACATGCATGGGGGGACATTTCACATTTGTATGCAGGCAAAAAATAAACAGACTAGTTGTTTAGTCACCTGACTGGCAAACAGAAGTGGGAGTTTTGGCAACCAAGCAGAAGAGACTCTGTTACCACAGGACCACAGTCTGCACCTGTAGTTCCTCATATTCATCGGGGATATATGACAGTGAGGAATGGCTCCTGTAACTCATCATTGATGTTGGATATACTGCTGTAGTGAATCACAGAAGTCAGAGTGCTGAAATTACTTGATTTTCTTTCAGTTATAAAATTGATGTTGCCCTGAAGAAACCTTTGAGCAGGAAATGAAGAGACACTTTCATCCCTGTCATTGTGAATCACCCCACAAGCCTGTACTCAGTGCTGAGGAGATATAAGAAATTTGCTTTAATCACAAGAATCTACATCTTCTTTCTGAAGTGCAGTCAAGTTTACACGCATGAAGTAAAAATGGTTTAGGGTATTAAGTCTCCATAAAATCTCATTGACTGGAAGCCTTTCAAAGTGATGATGTGTGCAGTTGGATGCTTGATCTCTACAAAGTCAGGGAAGCATTCTACACCCTTAGTTAAGGATTGTGCCAGGTTATGGTTACAAACATTTAGCTGTATCCAGATATGTCACAAAACCCTAGCCTTTTTTACTAAAATGCCCTGTGTTTTATAATTTTTATGTTACACCTGCACATGATGGTTGCAGGATCAAAATCACCACTGTGGCTGTGCCCCTTTTTGGAGATCACAGAAGCTGCATGGCAATTCCACGTTGGGTAAGCATGCTCAGTGTCACCTCTCAGCTTGACATTTGGAAAAGAGCCAGAGTTGTTACTCTTCCCCAGTAAATCCTGTCTCTTGTGATCCTTCAAATCTTTTGTAGAGGAGCTTGAAGATAATATGGGAAATATTTGAGACATATATAATGAGTCCAAGTAATAGTAGAGTGAATCAGTGTACCAAGTACACCTTTATAAGGCTAGTAGGGAACATGAAGACTGCAAATACATCTATTAGTGGCACTGTCATCTGACTAAATAGTTAGGGAATTTCACCCACTGGTAATTTATAAGCATATTCCTCTTGCTTGAATTTCTGCAAATCTGTTCTTTATTACAGTGTCATCTGAGAGCTGATAACTTTTTTTAATTTTATTTCTTCAGTCTGATACATGTTTAGGGTTTTGGGTTTAAACAAAACCTCTGTTGCAGATTCAGTTTGAACAAATTCTGTAATTTGAAGACAGTTAAATGAATCTGGTGCAAGCTTTCATTTAGTTGATCTAATGTCAAAGTTGTGATGTAGTTTACCAAATTTTCCAAGTTACTGTCTTGTAGTAAAGACAGTAGAAGAGCATCTGCCTTTCATTGTGACCTCTTCCCCTACTTCGTACCTAAGTAGGTTAGATTAATCTATTTTTCTGTATATTAATTAGATTAATCTATTTTTCTGTATATTATAGCTGGAAAAAACACTTTAACCTGAAGGCTCAATGTGGGTTTTTTTAAGCAAAAACAATATAATATATTCAGGTGATCAATGTGCATTTCTGGCTCTAGATTTTTCAGAAAGGTGAGCTTGAATTTTGGTATAATTTAAAAAAAAAGTCCATATGAAGCACTGCTAAGTACTTTCAAAATCGAGTGTTATTCTGGAATTTGTACTAATTTTCTTTAATCCATTATATAGTAGAAACACCTAGTCCATAATTCAGATTTCATTGGAATGTTTTATACTATTGTACACTTCATTATCACTATGTAAGACAAAATGGTACTTTTAAATTCTAACTAATCTTTTTGGTTTTTGTGGTTTTTGTGTTTTTCATTTATAGCATAATGTTTTCTAGTAGTACTTTCCCTCATTGTTTCCCTTGCCATTCTCCTCAGTATTTATTCCATTTTCTCTCTAGTCTGCATCAGCATTTTCTCCCAATCAAAACTCTGGAGACCTAATTTGTAAGGCACTCAGGCTCTAGTTCTCCACCTATGCTCCCCGGTTGTGAACTCACTACTACAGTGGATTTTTCACCCTTGGTTCTTTAATGTATTTTTCTTTGTTACAGGGCAGTACAGAACAGAAACAGCCCTGTAGTACTTAGTAAGTGGCAAAGAATTTTATGACTCCTGCATTATTCTTTGCCAGAGGGAACTTTGTTTAAAGCGGTTTTGTTTGCCAACTAAGAGCTTCTACGTAGAACCTTTAAGTGTTTTTCTTTTATTTTCTTACAGATTTCTTTTCACTTTTTAAAGTGTTATGGTTTGGTTTTTTTTCAAAACCAGTTATTATTTTTATATATTAACCATACAAATTTTATAAACAGCTGATTACTGGCTTGAACTCTCATCTCTCAGTGAAATAGTCTTTCCTACACTAATATGAGGTATTTAACCGTCCCTTGTAATTTTTCTAGACTATTTCCTTTCTCTTATGGAATAAAAACTTGAAGAAATGAACTTTGTAAAAAGCAGTTTGCTGCTCCTGTGGGACAGAGGGAAACTAGATCTGATAGTCTTAATTTGTATGAACTCAAGTTACATTAATTTTATTTTTTAATGTATCACTAGCTTTTTTATTAGATCTGTTTCAGGAAAATTGTGATGAACAAGAAATAGAATGGTTGTGAGAAGTAAAGATTATAGGAGGTGACATGTCCTCTCTAGTGTAATGCATAGGACACTTCATTTAGATAAGAAATTCAGGGGCAACAAGAAAATGAAAATATATTTTTGAGCCATTTATTTGCAGCTTGTAATTCAGAGACAGGATCTGGGGATGAAGAAGATTTGATGTTAGAGGATCAGTGAGGGTCCTTAACACATAGGACACTCTTAAATCAGTTACATTGTGCTTGTGTAGGCAAAAGTAGCCTACTTGCCTTGTATGGCAAGAAGAGAGTGGAAGACCACTACACAAGCGGACCTCCAAGTAAAAGAGATATAAAATTGCGTTTTGAAGGACATATCATATGCCCTAACAGAAAAGAAGTAATAAGCCTCTATGTCCATGTCTAACATGCTTTCAATGTCTCTGTTTTCTTTGTTTATAAATTTCCTCCAGGTGTTTTACATAAACTGCTGTCATTTGCCATTATACAGAAAGAGCATGTCAGTGTCACAGTCCTATTAATTCTTCAGTACTAGCTTAAATTTTAATATGAATACTACCAGTGAGTCTTGCAAAGTCTTGTTTGCAGGAGAGCTATGCACCTACAAAAATGGTGGCAGGATTCAGATCAAGGAATATAAATTATCTGCCAATAGAAAGAGCACTGGTGTCATTGCAGTTAGGCCTTGAATACTGATTAATATTTCTCAGCGCTACCACAATAAAATACAAAATAAGAGATGCCTTTTCATACACCGCAATTTCTCTCACTCACTTGAGATGAGAGTTATGTTTTTAACATAGAAAAGCCTTCTCAGGTTCTCCTGAACTGGTTATGGAAGGAGCATGTAAAACCCTCCCAGACAGTGAACCATGTTTCTCTTGGCCTTCATTGTCACAAAAAAGCACAGAGACAAAGATGCCAGTTCTCAGGCAGATTAATGCTGCTATTGACACTTTATGAGATTTCACAGCTCCTTTGTAGCATTAGTTTCACAATCTCAGTTATCTCTGGATCACTGTGCATCCTGTACTCTTGACAGATGCCCTGGCATCTCCATCTATGTTGATCTCATTTCAGTGACTTTCCTTCCCACACCAGCTAGGTTTACAATCTTTTTTAAGTCGCATATGATGTAACTCTTTGTGTTCTAGATTTCATACTGCTATAGATATTTCACTCTAATCAGGAAATTTATCTTCATGGAATATACTGAAAGAATCTGTCACAGTTCTTGTCAGATCTCTTTGCTTTAGATCTTTATTAATTCCTACACAGTTTTCAATTTCACAGTACCTTCTATCAATATTTTAAAAAGGTTGTAGAAAATATTAACTCCCTATGTAGTTTCTTTATTATATTTATTTTATTACCTCTTTGTTCTCTGTTATCCTTTCTATTTTTGGAAGAGTTGCTCTGGAATATGATTGCTTCTTCTACTCTTATCATCATTAAGAAAGCCTGTAAGAAGATTATTTTATATTATATGTCATGTTATTGAAGGACATGACCTGAAATTAAGCTATTTGCTTAAAGAGAATGAATTCTGAGGTGAGAGATGCGATTCATATTATGCTGACTTAATTTGATCACCTACACACCAAAAGTGACTCTGTCAACCTTTCTGAGAAGCACCCAGTTTCAGCTATAAATCAGGCCTGAAAGATATCTAAGTTTGGTCCCTGAGTTAGACAATGTCAACCTACTATAGTTTCTGAAAGAAAAGAAAAAAAGAGAGAAGAAAATTTATTGATGCATATTGTTGTTGCAAATTAATCATTTCACAGGTTTTGTTGTGCTATGAATATTCTCCTTTAATTACAGTGGAGCTTATTGAAGATTACTGGAGTTTACAAAGTAAGGGTCAGTGCACTCAGACTCTGCCTTCGAGATGGTTTTCAGCAGTTATCATCACGCCAAAGTTTAGCTTTTGTCCCCATTTGTTCTTTGTGGCCAATATTTTAAATTCAGACATTTTATCTCTATACTAATATGCTTTCTATTTGGCAAGCAGAAGTATCTCATTATTCTACCTTGTCTTCCACTGAAATCACTGTCAGAGATATGGGAGTAAGTTTTGTTTAGTGTGGGAGGACTTGGTAACATAATCTAGTTCACAGGGCTGCTGCTTGACCTTCCTGCTCTTTGCAGAGCCTGCTTTTTCCTCCCATACTCTCTGTGGGCTCTGCAATGAAGGCAATCATAACAAACTATACTTCTTTTTTTTTGTCAAAATTTAAGTTCTGGAAGAAAAAAATTAAAGAAATATGCAGATGTAGTAATCCAATTGCCTCAAAATACCTGCCCATCGCCAGTGAGTGTCAAGTTTTCCGTCTGCCTTTCTGTCACTTCTGATTGGAAATGCTTAGGGGAATCATGAGTTTTTAAACCTTCCTGTGAAAAAATTACTTGCAACTGATATGTCTCTTCAAAACCAAAATTCATTGTAGTAAAATAGTATGTTTAGATGAAGAAACATTTAGTGAAAAATATTCTGACTCTGGCTCCAATTAATAGCTCCAATTAATGCAAGTAAACGCTAGGGATAGAAGGATGATACAACATTTGGCTTTTTAAAACAGTCATTGTTCTCAAATCTAATATTTAAATGAGGTAATATCATTAGACAGCTTTAAATTGAAGTTGTATTCCAGACCTTGGCTGTAGTGAAGACCTGCTAATGAATAACTGTTTATATTAGCTTCTCACAACTCTGTCTGAACTCAGCAACTCTGTAATTCTTCCTGTTAGACAGAACTGACAGATGAATAAACAGGCAATGTAACAGCTTCTTAAACAGTGCCTTAATTCCTTCATTTGAAGCATTATTACAGCTACTGATCTTTTTATAGTTTCATTGTCTGTAATCTGTTTTATTCTCCCAGGTGTTTCAGGGTTTCCTTCTGTTGTTTTCTCAGAGTAGGCTCTGTATTTTAAGAAGGTTAGTAAACAGACTAGTTTTTACTGAGGACTTTGTACATTTATCCAGATATAAGAATAGTTCAGATAACCTAGTAATAGTAGCATCTGTAAAGAGAAAAGTTTTAAATAATTAGAAAGGAGGAAAGGAACTGTAAAGGTTGACAATGGCCCTGAAACTGAGGAAAAAAAAATAGAGGAACACCAGTGTTATATTTTTCTTGTAAAGTTTTACCAGAATAACTCTGAAAGCACTAATGCTAATGGGGAATGCTAATGGCCTAAGTAATCACCTTAGGCCAGTTTAATGTAACAACCTTTGTCTTATACTTGTAATCAGAACTCACTTGGAAAAATGTATTTAATTAAGAGTGAAAATTACATGAAGCTCTATGTACCTGGAAGGGAGCCATGGCAACAACAGCTCTTACTAGCAAGATTTAATCAATACAGATATTTTACTTTGTGGTGGGTGGTGAGCAGTCTTTAAAATGGTTCAGTAAAACAATGGAAGCATGCACAAATATTTAGGGATAACATCTATATGCATTTTGCCCACATCTTTGTTTTCAGGGTTACTGCCTTAGACCAGAACTTCCTGTTGCTTCCAGTGAATGTTTGTAATACTTTAGGGACTGATAGCTGGGAAGTAGTTTGATCTGGGTCATTTGCTTTACTCAGACAGGCTTCCCACTCATTTCAGTTTCAACTCTACACATAGTGAGAAGGGTTTATCTGTGTATTATTATTCTACATTAAAATCACCAAAAATCAATTAAAATTTATATTTTCCAAAAACATAGGACTTTTCATGCATTTTTATGTATGTTCTTTTCAGGTGCATCCTAAAGTTTGTTGTTTCTATCATCTTGACTACATGCAGTGCTGAGGGCTACTGTAGCATAAGACACTGTAGCATAGGCTGAAATCTTCAGAACAGGTAGGGCATCAGCAGTGCTCTTTTGGCTGGAGATTACTCAGACACAGAGGTAGGAACACCCCTTTAAGCATCAAACCTACGCATCTACCTGTTCTGAGCTGCCCGAATTTCTTCTCACTGAAGTAGTCTGTCAGATGCAAAGTCCTATGCAGAGTCAGCATCCAGTTGTCACCTCATTCCAGTTTCTACATTGCATAAAGTCAGGCAGTGGGATTGTTTTGTCCTTTTGGTCCATTTTTCTTTTTCTGATTTTTCTGGAACTCATGAGAGGATGCCTAATGATATGAATGACATTCTGTTTATGATGGGAAATCTTTATCTAGTAGGAAGACTTCATATAATTTCCTAGCTATGGTCAGACTTTCATTCCAATCTCTTCTTGCTTGTTTTCTCCTGGCTTATATCCCCTCAGACACTGATCTCCTCTGTCCTGAGATATTTTCCAGAAACTCATAGTTCTGTACAAATACTTAATGACCTCAGGGTGAACAATGTACTAGATCCTTAAGTAGGACTCAGAATCCAGAGGGGTAAATCCTGCCCTCTATTTTAAGTACATAATAAAGGCATAATTCAGAGGATCAAAACTGTATGCTGAACTCCCTCTTCCAGTCAGTGGAAAGAAATTGGTGCCAAGGAAGGTCAGTTTAAAACAATTCCAGCTGATTTTTGCATTGACTCGGCTAGGTAGAACAGTTTTGAGAACATTAACCACTTAAGTGAAAACTGGCCCTTTCCATAAAGAAACTGGAGAGCTGGTCACAGCCTTTGGAGAAGGCTGAGGTACTCAACAACTTCTTCGCGTCAGTCTTCACTGGTAAGGCCTCTGATTCCATAACTGAAGTCTTGAAGAATGTGGCCGTATACCAGGGGAAGCAGGATCCACCCACTGTGTGTGAAGAGCAGGTTCGTGAACACCTGAGAAACTTGGAGGTGCACAAGTCCATGGGACCCAATGAGATCCACCCACGGGTCCTTAGTGAACTGGCAGATGAAGTTGCCAAACCACTGTCCATCATATTTGAAAGCTCATGGCAGACTGATGAAGTTCCCACTGACTGGAGAAAGGGGAACATAATTCCCATATTTAAAAAGGGAAAGAAGGAGGACCCAGGAAACTACAGGCCAGTCAGTCTCACCTCTGTGCCTGGCAAAGTCATGGAGCAGATCCTCCTAACAGGGTTGCAAAAACACATGGAGGGTGACACAGAGGTGATTGGAGGCAACCAAC
>VZTY01003036.1:13943-40270 GCA_013400935.1 Turnix velox
CAACTGCCCTGTGAGGACAGGCTGAAGGAGTTGGGGTTGCTCAGCCTGGAGAAGAGAAGGCTCAGAGAGGACCTCATATTAACTTATCAGTACCTGAGGGGGTCCTACAGAAAGGCAGGGGAAGGAATTTTTAACATAATATCGAATGGGAGGACTAGAAACAATGGATATAAATTAGAGGGGGATAGATTTAGACTAGCCATAAGAAAAAAATTCTTTAGAGTGAGGGTGGTGAAATACTGGAACAGGTTGCCCAGGGAGGTTGTGGATGCCCCATATCTGGAAGTGTTCAAGACTAGGCTGGACAGGGCACTGGGCAGCGTGGTCTAGTGGGAGGTGTCCCTGCCTATGGCAGGGGGGTTGGAACTCGATGATCTTTGAGGTCCCTTCCAACCCAAACGATTCTATGATTCTATGGCTTTTAAATGTCAGTTTCTGCCTTACTTCTTCTACATCGGTCCACTGGTTACAGAAGAATGTTGCTGTATTCACTCTCCTGGGAATTTAGTCACTAAGGATGTGAAAATATACAGAAAATAGGTGGAAGATGCAAGAATTTGTATTTTGAACAGCAAATCCCTTACTAAAGGAATAAATTTTCATTCATGTAACTTGCAATGTAACTTGTGAGACTACTATATCAAATAAAATTATATAAAGAATAGTTGTGTGAGAAAGAAAAGAGTTAGAGTCTAGCACTGCTTTTCAAGTCAGTCCTGATGGTATGGATAACTCTTTGAATTTTTTCACTGTTATGTTGATCAAAATTGGCTTAGAGAGAGCATGAGAGGACATTTCTAGATGCATTCCTGTTCCAAAGCAAATAGAGAAAACTTAACAGACAAAAGCTTCCCAAAAGGCTAACAATGAAGAAACCACTGCCAAGGGGAGTAAACAGCAATTAACTGCAGTTAAGGTAGCCGAGCACACTTTATGTGCTCTGCTTGCAGTCTGCTTTCTTAAGCACAAGTCCTCAGAGTTTGCATTTGTTGCAAGCACAATGGGGAAATAATGAAATCTCTTTAATATAACATAGCTTAATACAAAGGCAGGCATTAGTATGCTAAGTAAATCCCCAATTCTGTATACAAGCTTAAGTCATCATTAAACTGTGTAGCAGGTGAAAAGTCAAGTTACACACATAAAGTAACCAAGGCTAAGGTTATGCAAGAAAACTTCCATGGCAGATTGAATTTAATTTCTTGGGGCTTCTGAAAGTTAACTTTCTCACACAAAATTACTTTTTACTGAATTAGCTAACAGTGGAGAACAAACATCCAGCCCCTTCCCTCAAACCAGACCAAACTGCTTTCCCATGAATCATGTTTACTGTAGCATTTTATCATAAAAAGAATATAGAATTATAGATTTCATAGAATCTTAAATTTATTACTAATTTGCTGTACTTCATGGCACAACAGTTGTGTCTCCTGTTTACTTATTACTTTAAATCTATTGGGCTGAAAAGATTGAATATATTTCTGAAACTTGCTTGAAATAGCTTTCAAGCCTCTTCAGAGAATAATTGTAATATTGCAAATATCATGCAGCTCTGATTGCACTTCTTATGTAAACAACCTATAATTTTCTGTGTACGGGAAGTGGATGGCTGTCAAGATAAAACAGAATGTTATCTACAATAACATTTATATAATAAGTGAGAGCAGAAGCAATCTATTTGAACTGAACACAAAATTTCAAAGGAACAGTTGCAAAATATACTGTCTAGCTGTAATATTTACAAAAAGTGTCACCGAATTGTGTATCCGTGTGTTCTGTAGGCACTGCATGGTTTAAAGGATTTTTTTAATCAACAGCATAGAATATGGGAGTTTTAACTTTTAGAACCTAACTACAGTAAACACATGGAGATCTCTGTGAATTTTCTGGCAGAGTTAAGAGCAGCATAACAGCATAAGAAGAGCTGAAGATATTTGGCTTCTCTCATGTTACATCTCAGCACTATCCTGCACCAAATCAAAACCTCATTCACTTTGAAAATATATTTAATTAATAAAAGTTAGGGAATCTGACAGAAGTAACACCTGATCTAGGTGTTCCTGCTCTGGCAGGGGAATTGGACTAGATGATATTTTGAAGTCCATTCCAATCCCTGATATTCTATGATTCTGTGAAAGAACCTCAACAGTGAATTTCAAGAGTCTCTTGAGAGTTAAAATATTCCTTACAATTGTGCTGCACTATTTCAGAATCACTAAAAGTTATAATTCTGTTTCACATTGAACTGTGGTTCATACTAGTTCTTCTCTTTCTCCTGAACAATGAGTTTCTAAGTTTCTCTAATCATCTCTAAGATATTTAGTTTGCCTGATGAGTTGCAATGAATATAGACAAGCAACAGTAGCAGAAAAGACATGACTTCAATCATGTTTCTTATATATTCCTTTGAATTTATGCTAATGTGCATAAATGTGAACCAAAAGGAGAATCATTATTTTGTTCTTAGAAATATCTGGATACTGCACACAGATTTGGATCTCATAATGCATAATATTCAGTTTAATTAGCGTATTTATACTACAGTTTATCATCTCAGAAATCAATGAAGTAACTTACAAAGAAAATGAAGGAATTTGTTGCTGCCCATTGCCCTAAAATATTTTAAAGTAATTTTTCTGTTAAAGACAGTAGGATCTTGTAATATAGAAAGGAATAAAGTTAATTTTATGAAACTGGGTAGTTGAATATATGATTTACAATCAAGACTTGGAAAAAGATGCAGTTTTCAAAACTATGAAATCCTGTTGGCATTCCTAGAACACGAGGTCATTTAAGGAAATGACATATTTTATTGCCATCTCTTTACTATTGTATGAAGTGGGTAACATTCTAATTCCTGCTCCTTAGGTCCTTTATTCACAAAATCTCAGAAGAAAGACCTATGCTTTTCAGGTTTTACTGCACTGCCATTCTCACGAGAGTCTGGAAATATTAAGGATGTTAAGAAAGCAAATGAGATTATGGCTTAGTACCTGGATGTATGTCAAAGCATGTACTGCTCCACCTGGTGACCCAGATTGGCCAGCATACTGCTGCCTGCCAGTTGGGCTGGGAGTGCAGAGGACACCACTGACTATAAACATGACTCTGAGATATTAATTTTTTTCTTTAAAATGTTAATTTCGATTAATGAACAATATCCTCAGATAGGCTGATAATCCTCGTTGCTCAGACTGGGTTCTGAACTGATACTGCACTTCCTGTAATGGAACAGATTGGAGAGACTGTCAGCCCCGTAATTAATGTCACCAAATCCAAATTTTAATAGAGATACTGGATTCACCTCATCAGCCCAATCAATTAATGGAAGAAATGTTTGAATCAACTACAATCAGAAAACATGGGCAGTACTCAGAAAAGTCAAGCAAGGGTTCATAGGATCTAAGCCACTGAGTTGTAACACATGTTCATAATCAGAAACATTTTAGCTTTTCATGAGCTCAGAGTCTGGGATGCAAGGTTGCCAGGTTCAGGTTCACTGCTGCCTGTATACGACCATCATGTGTTTGAAACATCTGAACACAAAGAGAGAAAAGTTTGTTTTGTTTAGTTTTGTTTTGTTGCTTTTTTCCTTTTAAAAAAAATAATGAAAAACACTGCTTTTTAAGCAACATCTATCACTTTGCATGAGGCTGTAGCTGAGCTGTTGTACAGTGATCAGATTATGCAAGAGCACCCCCTAGATCCTCATTCTTGCAGGTTATTTTGCTGTATTCATTGTATTGCTTTGAATTGGCTTGTTTCACAGAATTGTTTTGGTTTTCTTGAGAGCTGAGTTAGAGTGTGTGTGGAGGGGCAAGAGGGAGGAGAGACAAGGTGCTTTGCTGCTCACAGTAATTGACAGACACACGATAGCCATTGTATAGGGTTTAAATGAAATTGCCTGAGTTCAGTGCTATATGCAGACCAAAGCAGATAAAATACCCTACTCCCTGAGGGTGCAGTTTGCAGTCTTACTTAGTTTCTCAAGTAACTATCCCATAGAAGGTTGATAGCTGCTGCAATTGGCTATATCTACACTATCATATTTAATACAGCCAGGGCATAAGACCAAGTAGTGTCTTGTAAAGACCATTTAGCTATTAGCAAGCACCATGATACAGTTTTAACCCCCACCAGCTAGCATCATCACAGGCACCCCAGTACAATTGAAGAGTTAGCAAGGACCAGCAATGATACCCCATGAGCATCAAAGACGTAGCTGCTATTTTAATAAGAATACTTCATTTTTCTTATCATGAGCTGGACCATGACTCTTCCTGTTATGCTGAAGAAAAACCTCCAAGCAATTTCATAAAATTGTGGACATTTTATGAAATAAAGCAGATACACCCCTTGGTTCCATGTTTTTACCCCCTGTCCTGGTATGAGATAAAATAGAGGAAATTTTCTATTTTGTAATTCACTTTTCAGGAAGACTTCTTCTGTTTGGCTGAACTCTGAAATTAACAGGACATTGTTCAGAAACTGTTCACTCTCAGACTGATAAGACTTGCTTATACCAAGGAATGGCATGCAAGGGGCCCTTATTTTCATTTAGTACTCTGGTAATCAAGGTCAGCAAATTCATCATTTGCCCCACCAGCGGAAGTGGAAAGCTGTAGAGGGGTTCCACCTGCATGGAGGAGCGGACAAGACAGGTGACCCAAAATTGACCAACAAGGAGTATTCCATTCCCATCTGCCCCATGCTCTGTATAAAAACTGAGGAAACAGAGAGTTGGCGGTCGGCTCTCTTGCTTCAACTGCTAATATCAAGGAAAGAATCATAGAATAGTTTGGGTTGGAAGGGACCTTAAAGATCATCGAGTTCCAACCCCCCTGCCATAGCAAGGGACACCTCCCACTAGATCAGGCTGCTCAGTGCCTTGTCCAGCCTAGTCTTGAACACCTCCAGAGAGGGGGCATCCACAACCTGACACTGTCTGTGATCCCTATCTGAGCACTCTTGACTCCAGACCAGAATCCAGCTCCTGATCATCAGTGACTCCAGTCTGGGACATTCCCCGTATCTTCTGGGGATGCGGCCATCATTCTGGGAGCATGGTATTGTTTTGTATGTATTTTTTACCTTTTATCTGTAGAGAAAGTTCTTCAAATGCATTCACAAGCACCTATTATTCCTAGTCTCCTTAACATTTGCTTCATAGTATGACATTTTCATAATATTTTCTGGCCTTCACTGGCTCTTCCCAGTGTAACATATCCTGGTGATTCCTGTTTTCTACTAGTCTGAATAAAAACTTTTCATGAATGCAGACTCCTAGGGGTGAATTAGTTTTTCAGGATGGAGGTCATGTGAGAGGCTTGCAAGCAAGAGTGATGATAGCATATGCTGTATATCACAGAAGCATAGTTACAATTGTAATACATGCTCTTTCTTTGCTTGCTCTTTTTTTTCGTTATTTGACAGTAGTTGAGTGGAAAATGTGTACGGCAGAGGCAGCTCTTTTGGAGAATCCTCTGATTCTCCTCTAAATACTGTCAGCTTTTAGAAAAGCTGGCTGTCCAGACATACATGCATACACACAGTCATAGACATACTAACCCCCTCTATCTGGAGAATAGATATATCACTGGTTGTTTGTTATGAATAATTTGGTATGTAATTTTTTGCTTATTGTCAAGCATAACAGACATAGGCTGAGAAAGAATACTTTGCTATGTTTCCCTGGTTGAATAGAGCTGCCAGTTCTCAAATCAAACTGTTTAGTTTTTATTACAGTTATCCTAGAAGAAATCTCTGCTAGATCTTCAGTGATACAGGTGTACAAAGACTCCTCACAGTAACATGTCTGAATTTTCTCAAGGACATATACACTGTATAATTTCTGAGGAGGTATGATGGTGTCTCAGAACTAATGCAAAGATGAGAGTGCCTGTCTTGACCTGACTATCACACTTTTTGCTTTCTGCTAAAGCTTCCTCACATGAAAATAATTCACAACTAAAATGAGCTCTTTCTGGTCAAGGTTTCCTCATCCTGAATGCATGCTTAGTCTCTCCACTCTACATTCATAAATAGTTTGAGAGCTTTCAAGCATCTGAGGTCATTGTGCTTCACACAATTGTTCTTTGTTGTACTCTGTGAAGGAGAATACATGAGGGCAAGCGGGAATTCCTGGATATCATATTTCTCACTATTGAAGGGTTATCTCCTTGAATAAAAAAAGCAATAAGGCTATCTGAAGTGACGTTGGAAATTGTTCATGTCCTTTATGGCATTATATAATTAAATGGGAGTTCAGATCAAGAAGTCCTGGAAAATCATAGAGATTATTTTCAGGTCTGATAATGGCATTGAAAAGGTCAAATTCTGCTGAATTTCCCAAATTCAGCACCAAACAAAGTATTTGATTATTATTTTGCTGCATGATTTATCCCTGCCTGTTACAGTACTCCATTGTCAGCAAATGCTGAGTTGTTAATCCCTGTAAGCATATTAAAACTAAACTCATCCAGTGGAAACCAGTTGCTGCTTACTAGGCATAATTCTTAGTAAGTAGTAGCAAAAAGCAAATTACAAGGAATAGCATTATTACTAAATGAATGTTACTAATGCAACTACTTATTGGTAGAAAATACATAAAGTATACAACATCATATAATAAAAAAATATGCTAAACCAATTTCTTTTCTTTTAGCTTGATGAAAATGAGACATGCAGCTGCAACTGAGTGCGGGAGAAAGACCATCTTCAAATATCTTCTTATGCCATTATTAGTGAGAGAACTCACAAGATCTCCAGGCTTCCAGACTGCTAGTTTTCAGTAAATAAGATGCTATATAGTGGAGGGATACTAATTTCAGTGGAGAGGAAAATGTATCACAGAGGCTCTATTTGCATTATGCATTCCAACAAGTTCAGATGTTGTAGCCATCGCTGAAACAGTTTGCCTAATTCTTTGCTTTATTAGGTGTCAAACATGATCTTGTTCTCTATTTTAAATTATACTGCAGAGCAATTTCATTTGGAGAATCTGGGACAATGAATGCAGATCAGGTGAAATGCTTCCTTTCTCCAAATTTAACTTGGCTGTAGTAACTGAGAGATTTCCCAGTGCCATAGAATCCAAGGTGCAGATATCAGAGGCACCACTTTGCTGCTCTCAGCATGCAGGATTATCATTCAGGTTCAAAACAATAGGTTCTCACTGAATGTTGAAGGTATACTTCATATTATCTTTTTCATTTTTCTTCCAACATTAACATGATCCAAATTTCACAAGATGTGGTGGGGGACTGTCATGAAATCATTCACTTCCAGTGCATGGTGTTTCATTCACAGCAGATGACGGTAGTTTGGATGGAGAATCTGAGAAATGCACCCTTCTCTCCACACTAAAAAAAGGTTGACAAAGAAAGTTTGGCAATAAATAATGGGGGCTAGTTTTGTACATGTGGAGTGTAAGTGTACAGATCTAAACTTATTAACATGAAGTTATCCATGGGTTGTTCAAAAATTGAACAGAAGGTTTGTACACATATTATATACTTGTATAACTGTTACAAACATTAATTATTTAAGACACACATTATATTCTTGCATTATATTCCAGCATCCAACAGATAGCATTGAGCTGCCAGGATGTGTAATGAAACCTGAATGCATTATAATTGTGAATTGGTTTTGACCATTTTTTCCTGCTATTTTATTAAAACTCATCCATAGTCACAATAATTTTTTATTCTCCTAAGCCAACAAATAAAAGGCAGAATAAAGCAGGATCTCAGTTCCTCCTCCTCACGATTCTAACTCCAGTTTACAAGCTAAAGAAGTACTTACGGAGTTCTAAGAGGTCAGATTCCAGTTTAGTTTGATAACTAGTTACAGGCTATGTATCTCTTCTGTTAGTTTTGGACTTAAGGAAGTCCAAACAAGCCCAGAAATCTCTAAATCTTTCCCATTTACTAATAAGGCCCATTGTGTAAAACATTCATCTTCTGGAAGAAGTTCTATTGTCTAGGATTTTTCTAGGTTTTCCCAGTTTTCAATAACTATTCTCTTTTCCCTCTCCTTTGTAGAAAGATAACATCCTGTCCAGCTTCAAGTAGGGAAACTCCCCCACCATGTGTGCATGCATTTAATCATGAACGCAGTCCTATTCACAACTCTTGGCAAGCAGCAATGTGAATTTCTAAGGGACTGTCACTATGCTTGAACTCTCTGACTCAAGTACCCAGGAGCTTACTGCACAGAACAAAATCTGCTCTCTCTCTCAAGTTAGGGAGAAAACAGAAATAGAGTGAAGTTATATATATATATATAAACACAGTTACAATGATGGACATGGTCTAATTTTCAGTTGAAGCAGGCCTGAGAACTAAGAAATGTCCTTATAACAATAAATTACCACCATTTCACTTGTAAGACCCTGACCTCCCGTTTCTTTTATTTCCTGCTTTTTTAATGACAGGGAATTATGTCCCAAGTCTTCCCACAGTAAGACTAAAATCTGTTCTTGTCACAGAACTTGACATTTTATATCTCCTTGATATTGTGTCAGGTGTCTGTGTTTCAAATGCTCAGTGTCTGAAAAAATTCTGTGAGGCTTATTTGATTATCCTGAGTTTAATAAAAAGAATGTGAGAGGGGATGACTAGAAGATTCTAAATTATTGTGTTATCACCTTGGTTTTATAGGTTTTTTTAGACTCTTCACCTATATAATCTCTAATTTTATACTGGATAGCTCTGTGTTTACTCCTTGAAGATTAAAATTCCACTATGCAATGAGGTGAAATTCATTATAAACTCATGTAGTTATTTCCAACAGTTCAGAATGAGCTACATCAATCTTCACCTGTAGGAAATATCTGAATAAACACTGAAACACAGTGACAAAGGAGCTGTAAGCAGCCCTGAGGACTTTTCTGGCTTTCTCCAGCAATGATGAGGTCCATGTCTCTCTGCGTAGTACAAATCAGCTTTCCCCAGGTAATAGGGCTTATTGGTCTCATATACAAGGACTGAGAATTTTTTGTTGATTTTCAGTATCTGTTAGGGAATGCTGAGGAGATGATTGTTAGAGAACAAAACAGATGAAAAGACATTTGGCTATCCTGGTTTATTAAATCAAGGGAACTCAAGGGATGAAGGAATGAGCCATAAAAAAACACTATACACACTCTATGAAATGCATGTAGTATAATTAGCAGGTGTAGCCAGCAAATGCAAAATCATTTTTCTTCTTTTATGCAGCTCTGTAGCCTGCTATCATAAAGTAATTCATGTTTTTCATTCCTAACAGTATTTTGAGAAATTAAGGCAAATTAAACACAAGTTAAAACATATAAAACAGCCAAACACTATTTAGGAAGTTTTCAACTACTAAAAAATCTGCCTGTACTTTGTCAGAAACACTTTATTAGTTTTGAATAACAGTTCCTGGCAACTGAAGGCCACTAAACTCTATAACCAAATATAGTAAGACAGAATATAGTCATAAAATCTGAGATGGCAAAACCAAAGGTGAGCTTTTTAAGCAGCCCTGACATGAGGAACAAGACAAATGGTCTTGACAAATATAGAAAGTTATTAAAAAACTTCATATGAAATGAAATATAAAATTTTGTATGAAATGTACTGAAACAATAACAATACAAAGTAGAAGAAGAAATTAAAGGCTGTATCAAATAAATATCCAGGTAGGCAAAAATTCCACACAAAAGGCTCTGGGACTACAGTAATAATAAATACAGCAGAAATCAGTAATTTTATTCTGTAAGTAGGGGTAGTAGAATGGCAGAGTTTATTCTAGGATGTGAAATATGACAGGTCAGAGGTGGATCACTGAGTAGATAACACTAGTCAAGTTGAGAATGGTAGGACCCAACTGGCTGGAAATAAAGACAAATAACAAGCCAGCAAAGGAAATGTGAGGCTAGATTAAAATCAAGGAGCAGAATAGAGAGAATGGGAGAAGAGCGGAGAGTGATGAGACTAAGAGCGCTGGAGAAAGTGGATGCTTTAAAGTCTTTAGTCACACCAGTCAAACTTGTCACTAATGGTAACGAGCAGTAGGGTGTAACAATTCAACCACATGGCCATTGCCTCTGCTGGAAAGGGAGTTAAAAATACTTGTCTTTTCCAGATAAAGGTATATGTGTCGCTGTACACATGAATTATCTTCATAAAACAGAGTTTGACTGGTATGCTAGCCTAGTATGCTCCTCTCAGAAAATCGTTCATGCTTTTTAAAATGCCAATTAGCCATCAGTCTTCATGTCTAATACTAAGGGCAGCATAATTTTCAATAGCTTAAGTACTCAACACCATCATTTAGCATTCATTAAGATTACTTCTGTGGGAGAACTTTGCTTTCCTCATTTAGCTTTTCCCTCCTCACACTTGTGAGCCATTCAGAGTCACCCATTTATATTACACTTTGGGTCACACATCTCCTGGACTCTCCTCTAGCTGCTATCTATTTAGTGCTAATGAATGTAAAGTGCATGGCTCCAGAGACTGCCACAGCTAAGAAGTAAGTAAATAAATCTGACAGGTGACTGTCTGTTCCTTTCTGCCCTATCTCAGCTGAAGCACAGAGGATCTGCTACTGCCAGTAGAAAAAAGTGTAACTGGAGCAGGGGAGGTAATCTCGTGTGCCCCTTGCTGGAACCTTCCAAAGAAATGTATCTGGGTTATGACAGGCTGGAGGTGAATTCCTCACTTCAGGGTGTAACAGGGGTGCTGAAACTGAGGAGTGAGGAGTATTTTATTACTTATCATGTGTATTTGCCCATCAGCATTTTTGCCTACCTTTATTTTTCCTTCCCTGTCTCTCTCAGTATTTATGCAGTATATTATCTTCAACTTTTGGGGGAAGAATATACTGAGCAATGAAGCATTTTAAGAAAAAAATCTTTGGTCATATCCTTTTCAATGGGGGATATGCTATGATTAATACTATATAACTTCCTACAGATTACTTCACGCTCCATAATCCTAACAATCTGGAGTTTGCTAGTGTTTTTTAAGTGGATGGCATGTATTTAAAGGAGCATGGAAAAAATTGCACCATAAGTCTGATTTTACATAGGTAATTGGAAAGGCAGCAACACAAATTACAGGCTCTAGCTGCCTTCCTTTGTGTTTTCCAGAATAAGGAAGCAAAGTAAGTAGGTTTGCAGGAGCATTTCATATGTAAAACCTGATGAAAGAAAAAATATCTTAAAATGGAATCTATTGTAAGATTGAGTTTTTAAGATGTCACTTTCCTATGACCCTGTAGCTTGTGCCAAGTAAGTTAGTCGTGATTGCAGCTGTCACCAGTGGGAAGGCTTTTATCCTACACAATCTAGCCTTATAACACAGATACATGCTGCACTTATATCCTTGATGTGTCAGCAGCCATGACAACTCATAGGGTTTGACTAAATTACTTCACCACAATGTGCTGTTTTGTTGAAATGAAAACATATTAAGGGGATGCACTAGTTACGTGGGAGGCTTTTTGCGTAGAAGTATTTATCCTGTGACAATACAGGCAGCCTTGAATAAAAGGATTCCTCTCCTTGCTATGTTTGACCAAGCAATCTGCTCTGGGCCCAAGAGCTCTCATACCATGGCAATGTCATAATAACTCTACACTTAACAGTATGGCACTGACAGTGACTCTGGAGCAAAGATCCTCATGACTCTTTTGCTCTTGCTCTCACCAGTTAGGTTAAGTGAACAATGCCACCTTTCCTGCTGCAACTTCCCTCTCATACATATAATGGAAATGCATTCAAATTCTATACAACTCCACTTCTATGTAACCAAAGGCAAGAGTACTTCTTTTATGCAGAATTAAAAAAAAAAAAAGAAAAAAACAACCTGGAAAGAGAGAGGACTGCTGTGGGAGAGGGTGCTCTTCCACTTTACTTTCGTACAAAATCAACAAGATACACCTCTTATATCTCACTATACCAGCTAGGAAAAGGAGTCAATTTAATCTATTTTTTTCTGCATGGAAGCAGAGGACTTCAGGGCCTAGGATAGCAAGCTTGAAAACTCTTACATCTGATCAAAAAGAAAAGTGTAATGAGAAACTGACTATGGTGGTTGACCCTGTATGAAAGCCTGAAACCCACCACAGCTGCTCCTTCTTTTTCCTCCTTGGCTGTATGGAGGAGAGAAAATACAACTAGAGTCATGAGGGTTGAGATTAGGACAGGGGCAGTTCACTCAGTGATTAACATCACCAGCGAAAATGACTCAACTTGGGGAAAGTCGATTGATTACGATTCAATTTAGAGTTAGGTATTGAGAGATAAACCAAAATCCTGAAACATCTTCCCGTTACCTTTGCCACCTTCATGCGCTCAGCTTCACTCCTTATTTTCTATATTTCCTCCTACTGAGTATTGCAGGGGGGCAGGGAAAAGGGGTTGTTGTCTGTTAAAATATTGTCTCTGTTGCTTTCCTAGGAGGAAGGACTCTTCACAGACATCACTTGATCCAGTGTAGGGTCCTTCACACCAGATGGTTTTCCACAGACTTCTTCAACAAGAGTTGAAGCTCTTCATGAATTATTTCACTGTGGGTCTCTTCAAGAGGCCACAGCTATTCATGAATTATTTCAATGTGGGTCCCTTCCACAGGTACGCACCTGCTCAGGCATGGAATCCTCCATTGGCTACAGGTGAGGATATGGCATACTATTAACCTCCATGGGCTGCAGGCGGGGACAGCCTGCATCACCAGGAGAATCTCAGTTCTGTCACCTGTAGCGTCTCCTTCTCCTTCACTGACTTGGGTGGCTGTGGAGTTGTTGCTTTTACACACTCCTTTCTCTTCTGGCTGCTACTGAGCAGCACATTTTTACTCTTCTTATATATGCCCTTATAGAGGAGCTACTATCATTTGTGATCAGCTCAGCCTTCTTGGCTAGTAGTAGGTCTGTCTTGGAGGTGGCTGGCATTGACTCTGTCAGACATAGGGTAAGGTTCTGGTTTCTTCTGCCCCTGCTGCTGACAAAACCTGGTTGTGAAAATGAGGTACAGTGATTTGTTAGACTATAAAATATTTTTAAGCTGTGTCTTTTGTGGAATATGAACTGTAGCTCAGCAAAATAAAAATATGTCCTATGAGCCTGTCCCGTTTATTTCTTTGAGTTCTGTAAATTCTGTCTCCTGCAATCAAGACACAATCAGTATTGCTAAGCAGCAGAAGTGATGAAAAATATTTGACATACAGTGCTATAGTAATAATTTAAAGCTGATAAGAAAAAAATTTGATCCTGTCTACACTTGCTTAATCTGTGAACTTAAAAATGCCAGTGGAGATGGAGTTTCACTGGTGTCTGCATGAATCCTTTCCATGTTTCTGATGGGGTTTCCATCCTTAAGCCCATTAAGCAGATTATGGGGGATCTGGACTGCCAGGAGCCAATGGATCTGGAGCATCCACAGTCTATTACTGATCCTGCAGTCAGCAGTTCCAGCACTTATGTTTGCCTCTCTGTTAGTTGTATCTGCTGAATCGCCTGGATGAGAACCACTGGAGTTTCAAAACACCAGGTAATGAGGTAGACAGTTTTTTGTTACCTCACTGGGCTGGTTGCCAGTCTGGGTTTCTGAGGAATTTGGGCTGCCATCCAGATTTGGTAGGACTGGCCTCTTCAATATTTATACAGCAAACAGCATCTGATACTGCTCTGGAATATGACTCTCAGTCCAAAGAAGAATAAGGCGGAAAAACAGCATTCAATGAAGCTGTACTGAAATTCAACTTTTGAAGCATTCCTCGTAACAGAATTTTCTTGCTTAGCTGTTATCCACTGCAACAATTCTAGGCGTAGCTCAAACTTCAGTCATTCATGGATGTGAAATCCTTGTTATTTCCAGGAAAGGCTCATTTGTATGAGGAAGACCTGGAAGATTCGAAACATAGAATCATAGATAGAGCAGCAGCACTTTCTGTAT
Source organism: Turnix velox (assembly GCA_013400935.1). Taxonomy (NCBI): domain Eukaryota; kingdom Metazoa; phylum Chordata; class Aves; order Charadriiformes; family Turnicidae; genus Turnix; species Turnix velox. The sequence continues at coordinate 27,874 of VZTY01003036.1, forward strand.
ATGAACAAATAAAACAAACCACAAGCTAATGCACACAAGGAGTTAACAGTTCTGTGAAATGTATTATCAGGATTTAATAAGTAAGGGCTGGCTGCTTTGCTTCTTTACTGTGGAACTTTGGAGTATTGTTGTGTGTGTGATGAAGCACTCAACAGCCAGAAGCCAGGAAGCTGATTAGACAACATGTCTTGTAGTCATTTTGCTGTTTTGTTATTAAAATGAAACACCTTCAGCTATGGGTTCTAACAGGGGGAGAATTTCCCATCTCTGGCATAATTGCCAGAGTGCTGCTGTTTCGCAGTACACTTGCTCAGAAAGGTTTCTGCACAGCAACTGATAATTACAACTGCCAAAGTTGTAAGAGAAAACATTGCCTCTTTATGTTGCAATAAACTTGCCCGGAATGTGTCCCTGTAAAGGAAAGGAAGAGGGGAAGTAGGGCTGAGAGCCTACACCAAATCATTTGCTAATAAACTATTTTTAATTTAAGGTAAAAGAGTTTGTAGATTTTTCAGGGTTTTTTTATCCTGAACTTTCAGCAAATGAAAATAGCTGCCTTCAACTTTAACTTGTCTCAGTTATTTGTCCTCTTTGTTAGCTCTACATAAGTTTGCTTAATCCAATAATCCTATTTTTAGATGTAGCTACTTGAATGTTCTGTAATTATTTTTCAAGCACTAGTCATGGACCAGAGATTGAAATTAGTAAAAAAATTTTAGTGATAATTTTGAATCTCTGAAGTGATTTTTAGTAATTTAAATCTTGCCTAAATACTTGTTAAAGCCTGGATATTGTCAAACAAGGCTTCTAGGTTTGACTTCTCAGTCTTGGTACAAGAAGTGATACAGCCAGCAGACTTAAGCCCTGCCTGTTTTCTCAAGTATACACCCTGAAGTCTCAAAGAACAATATTCATAGTATACATGTTGAGTGCAATTCCAGGACTTCAGTAAGTGCTACTAGTAAGAACAGTGCTTTCATTCCTACGGCTTTCTCAAGGTTTTCCTTTGCAACAAGGGCTGTTCCATGAACTCTGAGAAATAGAGAAGTTACTCAGTGCAGAGTGCAGGGAAGAGGACCTTTCAACACAACTATGAAAACTTTGAAAACTTTGAAAATATTTAATTAAAAATAACAAAATTAATTCAAGAGAATCGACAATTCTTGGTAGTTTGTGAGCAATATATTCCTGCTCTGTGCTTAGCTTCTTCCATCCCTTTCTACAGCTGAATGTGATTGTATATCTTAGACTTTACAATTTTACTAAAGAGGTAAAATCTGTTGCAGAAATGAGCACAAGAGATCTGGAAATAGGAATGAAAATGAAATTAGAAATCTAGCTGTAAATATTCATCTGTGGAGTGATATTATTTGCAAGGTGTTCTGGTTGTGGAATTTGAAAGAACTGGTGAGTTGCAAACATTAGATGAAATTTGGAGGCCATTGAAATTCTTCCACATATTCTGTCTGCTGCTGGAAGGAGTTCAAATCCACATACATCATGTTGCCCTCAGTTCACAGATATGGGCTGCCCTGTGTGTCTCTGTGACTGTTCAAACATCAGTAGATAAACTGCCTAAAACATTCTCACAAGTAAGGACTCTTCTTCTGTGGCTGCCACCCATTTTCTCATACTGCCCCCACTCTGGAGGTGTTTAAGCCCAGGCTGGACAATGCATTGAACGACATGATCTAGTGGGAGATGTCCCTGCTTATAGTGGAGGGGTTGGAACTAGATGATCTTTAAGGTCCCTTCCAACCCAAACTATTCTATGATTGCATGATTCTATGAATTATAGAATTACTGAATGTCAAGAATTGGAAAGGACCTCAAAAGACCACCTAGTCCAATCCCATGGCCAGAGCGGGAACACACTGATCAAGTCACAAAGGAGTGCATGCTTGTGAGTTTTGTATGTCTCCAGAGGACACCCCACAACCTCTCTGGGCAGTATGTTCCAGTGTTCTGTCACTGTGAAGTAGTTTTTTCCCATATTTTTGTGGAAACTCCTATGTTCCAGTTTGCACCCTTTCCCCTTGTCCTATCATAGGATGTCACTGAGAAAAGCCTGGCTCTCTGTGCAGCAGAACAGCCTAAACAGTATAAGCAGAGAGACTTCCACAGCCAGGATTAGTTGGTGTGTTTTCTTACAGGCATTCAAGTTTGAAAGATCTCAAGCAAGGAAAAGTAGTTGAACATAGCTCTTCTGCTTACTTCTGAATTCTCTTTAGATCATTGTAGAAAGGAGTACAAAGAGATCTCTTCAGTAATAAGACTGGACCTTGCTCAGTGCTTTGATGGGCAGGAGAAATGTTCTGGGCTGATTTGGTGGAGGCATCACCTTACAGTCTGCCTGAAGTGGGCTGACTTGAGATTTGTTTGTGTAATCAGATGTTACTTCTGCCTAGACAGTTCAGTAATGAGCACATTGTTCACTAAAGGCTTTTTATAAGAGCTCTAGTATCTGCTATTGAAGCAATGTGACACTTAAGCTACAAACTTCAAAGACTTGCATCGCAGATGACACAGTCCTAAATAACATATGCCTTATGCAAGACCCTTGCTTCCCTGTCTCCTCATCCCCACAAAAAATTAGGCTGCCAGTATTAAGGAAAAAATTTTCACAAAGTACTATAGTAGGATATCATAGATATATTTTTGTTTGTAAAAATGTTGAATTCTCAAGGAACATTGAAGTTTAAAACAGGGTTTCATGCAGCAAAATTATTACTGAATTCATGAGTTTTGTAATGAGAGATTCAGTCTCTAGAACACTGATGGTTGCATTTAGTAGCTCTGATATATTTTAAAAATATGACTAAACATTATCCTTGCAATATTTTTTCTCTTCCTGTGGTGAATCATACCCTAGAGTCTATTGTTAACATTGGATACATGCCACTTTCACAGTTGAACATATTGCAGAAATCTTAAAAAATTTTTGGAAGAACTAGATGACAAAGTTATTAAAAGCTCTTGATGGCATGCAGTGTATTTGTGGATCATGAGTGGGAGAACCAATTCCAGGCTAATCATTGCAAAGAAAAGATAGCTTTTGATCTCTGCTCACTGAGGAAAGGCTTTTGCTATTGTATTTTTGAATATTTAAAGTGGTAGGTCACCTCACGGGGGAAACAGATGTGTGGTGCAGATGATTGTTCTCTTGATAAGGAAAGAGTGTCAGTGAGGGTTTGCTGTCATACTAAATGCATACAGCGCTTCACAGATGCCTGTTGTCCCCAGAGAATAGAATATTTCACTCTCTAGATTTCCATCTCAGCCCCAAATTTCTTACCCTGGTAACTGAGGTCAGTCAAATTTCCCGGATGTTGCCCATGATGAAGTTGAGTCTTCTCCTTCCAAATCAGTCTGGGAAGGAGTGTTATCTTTTGCGTTTTAGCCCTCTTAACAGTAAGGAGGTTCAATTTCTTATAGCAAAAGAATTTTTATCCTCTTATCTGTGAATAAATGCACCCACTGACCTATTTCTTAAATATTAACTCACATTAATAAGTTATTTGCTCCCCCACATGAGAAAGTGCATGACTAACTGCTGTATTTTTCTAACTGAAAGGATTTTGTCTTTTCTATACTCCTGTCACTGACTGTAGTATCAGAGTGTCTTCTGCATGCTTCACTTTTTAAAAGCTGAAATAGCACTGGATTTCATGGTTCATCTGCTGTCTCTCTAGTTGAGACTGTAACAGAATGCTGCTTTCATAGTGGCAGGGATAAGGGTTTGAAAGACAGTATTACTCTTGTAGTGACTGAAATGTCTGAGGGGGTATTTTGGCTCCAGAGAAAAATGCTTTGTCTTGAAAGTTAAGACCTGAACCTTATGTTCTTGGAGGACTCTGAGCAGAAGAGTGGTGTATTTCAGAGTGGTGAGAAGTGCAGCAGTGGCCCTCTCCCCTTCAGATGCGGGATTACATGAGCCCCTGTGAGTGAGAGTAGTCTTTTGGTTGCCCTGTAATCAAGGGGTACAGTGGCAGTCATCTAGATGTAGCCTTGATGTGTGAGTTCTAGAGAAATAGCAGTAGCTCCATAGTCCTGTCTGGCAGCCTGGTGTACACTTGTTTGCTGAAACATAAGCTGCTATAGCTCCATTGCTATCAGTTTCTTGTCTAGGCAAACCAGAGATATGACTGTTGTAAACAATGGTTGCTTGAGCATATGTACCTAGCATTTAATTTGATTTAACCTTTGATACCTGGTTACTAAAAGTTTTATTATTTTCTTTAAATTATCCCTGGGACATGATGTCACTCTTTGTTACTAAGGAAAGGCTCATGTGAAAAGATGGGTCTTGCATTATACTCTAAAAATAGTGAGGTCACTCCCATCAACAAAAGATAAGATTTTTCAAGTTAAGGAAAACTCCATGTAATCTCACACAGGCAGAGCACACAAAACCCAGGCGAAGTGCAGGAAACATGCCAACAAGGATTAATTTTGGGAAAAGACATCCAAATTACTAACAGTAGATTAATAAGGGTATATTTTCCGTAAAACATTTAACAAAATTCAAAGTTTTATCTAAAATCTGTAAAACAATTCTCAGAAAACCAGGTAGGTGTTCTTGGCACTGGGAGTGGTTGAATTGAGCTAAAGCCAAAGAAGCATTTTTTTGCAAGGAATACCAGAGTTCAACTTACTCCTACCAAACATATTGGATCTCTTCTCCTATGAGACTTAACATTGTTTAAGTTTCATTTCCAAGGAAACAAAACATCTGCCAAGTTATGGTATCAATAAATCCTGATAATAATGCCATACAACCAAATTCATGTGTGTAATAAATAAATCCTTATTCTGATTGCCACAAAGTCCTTGACAAGCTATTTGGCTTTTGAAGTCCTAAAAAATTAATCTCAGCTAAGGACAGAATGAAAGATCAAGTAAGTATGTCAATAAAATACATAACAGGTAGGTCCTTAAACTTGGGCTCACTAATATGCAGTTCAGCTTCCCTTTATAGCCAGGAAGACATGTGCAGACAAATAAGGGCACTATTATGCTCACTGAAACAGTATAATAACTTTGCATTAAGAGAATAATAGAAAATTATCTGGAATAGTCAACATATGTAATGTTTTGTGAAAAGCAAAACCAGTGAGAAAGAAGAGAGCAGAATGCAATGGGAGCTTCTGGAACTGCCTCCAGAGTCCAAACCTCTGTAAATCACAATTTAGCAATAGTGGCAATTTAGCGTGGAGGTAGAGATCTGTAACAATCAGAGTCCTTACAAGTAGGTCATATGCAGGCACTAACCCATGTCAGTAGTTGAAGAACATGGGTATTTGGGAGGATGGGAGAGAAGAAGTGATATTTGTTTAGGCTAGAGGAATGAACCATGTGCTGTTTGGGTTATACAAATCCTCTTTTTTTTAGGGCTCAGCGTATTCAAACTTCTTTTGAGCATAGCTACTGATAAATATTTATAGGCATTGTCTATGAAGTAAGCAATTGTAGGGATTAAAGTGAAAAGGCTTTATAGGCAGTGTAATATGATTTGAAGGAACCAGCACAATGAAAACAAAATGAGAAAAGTAAAAATTTGCCTCATAGCCCAGAATTTTAGTGTTATATATGAATGAGAAATCAGTAGCAATTTGGAAATAGGATAACAATTTCTAATAGAATTTTCTGAGTATCAAGAAAATTATGACAATTTTCAAGTTTAGGTACTCTCCAGTGATATTTGAAGGTGCTAACTGCTGCTACTGGCTTCTGTGGATACTGCTCTTATACATCTCACGTGATACATAGATAAGAAGGATGGTGAATTTTTGTCTTTCCTCCTTAAAAACTTCTCACAGCCTACATCTGCTTGGCATACAGATAATTTCAGCAAAAGGAAATTAATTTTTTTGTCTTCAGAATTAAAGGTCACTCCCAAATCTGATGGATATATTGCTCCTTGTTCTAATGTTCTTAGGTTTGTATATACCTGTGCTAACAAGTTAGCCTCTAATGTCTAGAAGTCCAGATGATATTTCCCCATGAAAGATTTGTGTTGTTGAAAATGTTCAAAAGGAAAACTTCCAGCAAAACTGTTCAAGAGACTGAATTTTGGCTCAATATTTGCTAGGAACACATGGCACGTGCTAAGTTCCCTGCATTCCAAAGGCAAGCTGGAAATTCAACATCTGTTGGTTTGTCCATAAAAAAAAAGTCCCAAGCTATTTTTGTCAATGATTCAGACAAGCACTTAGATTCATAATCTGACCTACTCTTGATGACAACCAGAAATGCTTAGTGTTCCCTAAAATCAACCATGAAAACATTTCAGATCAGCTATTTCAGATCACTTTGGTAGTTTCAGAAAATGTACACAAATAAGCAGATTTCAAACAATCACCAAAACAAATCTCTCCCAACTTTAAGAATTACTTCTGAACCAGTTTCTTTTAGTATAATTTTAAATTAAATGGAGATATTGACACTTCTAGCTTGTGACCCACCTTTTCTAGAAAAACTGAAAAAGCTTTTCTGTTCTTTTACAACTTTGACTGTTGTAAATCTCGTGTTGCATGTTGCAATTACTCCTAACATGGTGAGAACATTTTGTCAGAATACTATCATTATTCTATCAACGTCTACATGAAGAAGGTACCTTCAGCATGCCCTTTGTTGATGTAAACAAAAAACCTAGAAACAGAGGAAAATTATAGATGAAGGAAAAATTCAAGCCAGGCAAGCTATATTTATGACCTGCAAAACAAAATGGCATGATTAATTTAAAGAAGTAAATCCAGAACATAATTTCGTTAGAAATGTTAATTTTATTCCTTTTTAGTATCTTTTCTACAAGGTGAAATATCTCTAGCTAATACATATCAATACAATGGGTTTCAGAAGACATAAAGAATGAAAATGTGAAATAGCTTTCTTGGGCTTTTGAACAGCCAAAAACATAAGGGGAAATGAAAGAACGTGTTTGCATGGGTCACAGGAAGCTTACCAGTAAAAAGAGCATCCATTTATTTGATATCTTGAGGACAACAGAAAACAGCTTTTGTTTCAGAATCTCTATAGAGAAAAGACAGATTAAGCATCACTGGTGCAATTTTATTTATCTGTACCAAAACGCTGCTGCTGGAGGCAACTTGTTCCAGTGCCTCACCAACCTCACAGTGGAAAATTTCTTCTGAACTAAACCTACCTTGCTCTAGTATTAAAACCATTTCTTCTTGTCCTATCACTACGTGCTTTAACAGTCCCTCCCCAGCTCTCCTGTAGGCCCCCTTCAGGTTCTGAGAGGCCACTGTGTGGTCTCCCCACAGCTTCTCTACTCCAGGCTGAACACCCCCAATTCTCTCCGTCTGTCCTTGCAACAGTGGTACTCCAGATCCCTTAACCCTAGTCCTCCTCTGGACCTTCCACTCCAGGTCCATGTCTTACTTGTACTGATGGCTTCAGAATGTCCTTACACTAACTCCAAGATACTGAAAGTGGTAGTTGAAGCCAAATGCCAAAATTCCTGTTTATATCTCCTTCTGTACAAGAAAGTTGTTGAAGGACAAATAGCTTCTCTACTGAACTTTAAAATGAATCAGTATTTAAGTGCCGTAACAAATATGAAATACTTTCATGCTACTGATTTTCCTATATAAGGAAAAAAAAGTATATTACTACAGAAGTTTGGAATAAATGAGACAGCTGCTTTCTGGTAAACTAAACTAAATTTTGCATATGGGAACTTGCTTATAAATGGGTTGTATTTTTGCCAGCTACCTTACAGCTTTTATGCAGAACAAAGTTCTGCTGCAAAAGAGAATGATATGAATGTAACTAGCCTTCACACGAGTTATGCATGATTTTTCCAGTCAAACTAGTCACATCACTTTAAGAGCTGAGCATGCACCTGAGAATCTGTTTGCTTCACTGAGATACTAATATGTTGACTCTACCTTTTTGTACATGACTCATTTGTCATGTAAAAAATAAATAAATCTACCTCTGTGTGCTCATAACTTCCAAATTGGTTCCCCTGAAATAATTGAAGAAATTATTTGTTTGAAATTTCCATGTTTTTGCACAGGTCTTGACATTCTCTGCCCAGCACTCTATTCCAAACTGCTATGATCTGTGATCCTCCTGGAACTGTGGAAAATGATGCCATTGTTTTTGTACTGGTCTTTGTGTCATAAACAAAGGCTTGTACAAGACTTGTTCAAGCTCATCTTCTGCTCACCATGGAACTTCCTGAAAATGCTGTAGGTATAGAATTGTGGAAGCAGAGATTTTTATATTTTTTTTGTAGCTTACATAGCATCACTTAACACATGGAATTAAGTCTCTGTTTACCTTGTCTGACCTTTGTGAGGAGGAGATGGTTTCAGAAAGGCACTCACATCCTGACTTAATCTAATAATAAACCTAATAAATCTAATAAAAAATAATAAATCTAATAAAATCCAGGCTCCCTTTCAGACACTGAGCAAAGAACTGTAATACCATTCTCACAGTGCTACATTCACACGCAACTCAAAAAATATTTTTTCTTCTATGGCAGGTTACTGCAAATAGCAATCACATGTTGAACGTGCTGTACAACTGGTGCTGACTGAACAACCTTTTGCTCAAATTCCAGTTCATTCTTTTGTTTGCATTCAGCAAGAAATGCATGGATAGTTGTTTCTTAAATCTTGGCTCCCTGCAGGGAGGGATGTGACACTTAGGAATGTGAGCTGGGAATATGAAAGCTTTCTCTGCCCAGCACACAGTTCTGCTCTCTGAAAGTTGCATCTGGGAAGATTTGCTATCATAGAGGAGAATCATATACAGATGCATCCCTATTAGTCTGTTTGTTGAAGCTACCTTAACCAGCCAGGTAAGCATTATCTAAACTGAAATATTTTTTGTGCCATGTCTTGTTAATGGCTCTTGTTTGGTCTCCAAGACGAAAACTTGGTGAAAACAGAAATGCTACTGTTGTCTTAGAGCAGTTATCATAGAATCATTGAGTAATAGAATCCCAACCCCCCTGCCATAGCCAGGGACACCTCCCACTAGACCAATGGTTACTCGCCAGGGTGATGTGATATAGTGTGGGAAAGCCTTCACTGTCAGAGCCAGTCTCAGCAGAAAACTGGCAAGAATCTCCTTTCTAGGGCTTTCTAGAAGCCGGGAAAAAGAGAGGTGTGGTTAGAGCGGTTCCTGGCAGCAGTGGGGGCAGTGTCAACTGAGCGATCAGGGGTGGAACCAGCATGCCCTGACACCCCCAAATTCTTCTCTTCAAGAAGTGAGTGGCACTCAAGCCACTCTCAGCCCAGCCTGTATCTGTGCTTGGGGTTGCCTCAGCCCAGGTACAGGACCTTGCACTTGGCCTTGTTGAATTTCATGAGGTTGGTGTGGGCCCACCTCTCAAGCTTGTCAAGGTCCCTCTGGATGGCATCCCTTCCTTCAGGTGTATCAACTGTGCAGCTTGGTGTCATCTGCAGACTTGCTGAGGGTGCAGTCAATGATGGTGGCAGAGAAAATTCAGGGTTGATAGATAAAATGGTGTGCATTTGGAAGAAAATAATTTTGTGTTATTTTGAAGAGTCATAAAATACAAAGCTAAGAATCATGAGAAAAAAAATAGGAAATAATAAAACATCTGTATGGCACTGGAATTCTCAGTTTCACAACTGCATGCTACTCTAATCTTTCCATCTCAAAACACATAGGGAAGCATGGCAAACATAATCACAGACTATAACAGTAGATCCTGTATCGGCAGATATTAAATAAACTAGACAAGGACTCTTCTACCTAGAAATGAGACTGTGAGAGGCTCTAACAGAGGCTCATAAAATTATGATAGCAAGGAGTAGATGAATATGGGGTGATTATTCCTGGTTCCAGTTATTCAGGTGACCAATGCAAAAGAAAACAAAGCTTGTCCTATTCTAGTTCCCCCAGGTTCCTTGCTACCAACTGCTATCAAAGGTTACCTGTTATACCATGGGTTCTCTGCTATTATTCTGTTTAAGCAGGAAAGCTAGAAGAAGTAACTTCATCATTCTTAAACCCCCCATGCTAAAAGTTCATTTGTACAGACCATTTGGCACCTTTGTAGAATTCTCTTTACCCAAATCCTCTTANGCAGAGCCTAGTTGGAGGCCTGTGTCTAGTGGAGTCCTTCAAGGATCAGTACTGTTCAATATATTTATTCATCAGTTACTTGGATGAGGGACTAGACTGGACTATCAGCAAATTTGCTGTTGACACCAACCTGAGAGGAGAGGCTGACATGCCAGAAGGCTGTGATGAAACCTGGACAGGCTGGAGAGTTGGGCAGGGAGGAATTTAATTAAATTTAACAAGGGCAAGTGTACGGTCCTACATATGGGCAAGAACGACCCCATGTACCAGTATAAGCTGGGGAGTGACCTGTTAGAGAATAGTGTAGGGGAAAGGGACCTGGCGGTCCTGATGGACAGTAGGTTGATCAGAGCAGAGTGACCTTGTGGCCAAGAGGGCCAATGGCATCCTGGGGTGTATTAGAAGGGGGTATAGTCAGTAGGTCAAGAGAGGTACTCCTGATCCTCTACTCTGCCCTGGGGAGACCACATCTGGTGTACTGTGATCAGTTCTGGGGCCCTCAGTTGAAGGACAGGGAACTGCTTGAAAAGGTACAGCACAGAGCCGTGAAGATGATGAATGGATTGGAACTTCTCCCTTATGAGGAATGGCTGAGGGAACTGAGTCTCTTTAGCTGGAGAAGAGGAGACTGAGGAGTGACCTAATTAATGTTTATAAATATGTAAAGGGTGACAGAACACTGGAATTGGCTGCCCAGGGAGGTTGTGGAGTCTCCTTCTCTGGAGAAATCAAAACCCATCTGGATGCGTTCCTGTGTGACCTAATCTAAACAAGGATTTTATTGAAGTTCTCAAAACATCTCATAAGTGGTTCATAATTTATCCTTTTTTGTTAAATCTTTGAAGCAACATACTAGCTGTACGTCAACTGTAAATGGAGAGTCCATGTACCCAGTAGTACCAGAGTCGGCTTCCAGAATTTAATTTAGCTGCATTCAGACCTCTTTTTCGGTGTGGCTTTATGTATGTCTTTCAGCAGACTGAAAATTACCAGGCAGAAAGCAGTCTGCAGAATAATATTGGAGCTACATATATACACAGCAGAGGTATGGGCCCACTGAGGCCAGATTGGCAGGGCTACATGTGGTGTTAAAAAAGCCATGCCACACTGCATGTCTGAATTGGTTGTGCAGATAGACTCTCCTTGAGTCACAGTCAGGCTCTAGTGAAAATTTGAGTCTCAGTCAAGAAGCCTTTGCTCATGCCTCTGCTGCTGGGAGCCCACATCTTTTTCAGAAAAGCCTCATGTGAAATACTGAGAGCCTACAGCTCTAGGGCTATGTAAACTTGATCTGTGAGAGTGTGTCAGCTGCTGTCAAGGGAGCATTAATTCACCACGTACATCCTTGAGCTTTCTGTTCCCTGCCTGCAAATCCACAGATGAGCAGATTCCTTGAGGATGGATTTTTCTTGATGGATTACAGCCCATGTGATGTGATAGGCTGCCTTACCTCTTTGATCTGCCCTGGTGCAACACAGGAGTAACTAGCATGGCTAATCATAGGAGTCAGACCAATCAGGGAGCGTGGGAAAGAAAATCGCAACTTTATTAGTTTTTATTTAGTGAGTTAATACTGAAAAAGTAACCAAAGTATGTTCATAGAAAAATGTCTCATCATTTAATTGCTTTTTCTTTTCTTTGGTGGGTACTGTTTGGTGGCACCATTATTATCAGCAGTTCCTTCTTCATTTCTTTCATCATCTTTTGGAAGAATTTCTAGCTCATTGTGTCTCTTAGCATTTATTTCTGCACATCTTTTAAATTTATGGCTTCTAATGAAGTTCTTTATATCTTCATCTGCCTGTAACAAGAGTTTGCTGAATGGTAACCTGGGGCTGTGTCCTTTTCTGGATAGTTGTATTTGTGAGATGGCTTACAGAAATGTTAAGTAGCTGCATTTTGCTTGAGGAAACATACCAGGCTGTCATTTCACATCTGTGAGAAGGCATAGGTATGTTATGGTTCATCTCATGTACTTTTTTCAGTACTTTTTACTGAGAGTTTGTGAATGAAAATGGATTCTGCATTACACAAAGCTAACCTTCCTCTATGAGAAAGAGAAAAAATGTAGCACCACAGCTGTGGTATTTCCTTGCTTTTAGAAGAAAATTAATGACCCCAGAACCTGCTAGTTGAGACAGATCGCACCATCCTGGCAGCAGTCTGCAATCTCATGCTGTGATGTTTTTGTGGCATTAGACATGATCTCATGTGAGCTTACATTACAATGTTAGGTTAGTTTATGAAATAAATGAGGAGAGGACAGTGAAGAATCAGTAATCACAGACCCCACCTGGAGTATTGT
>VZTY01003039.1:0-33478 GCA_013400935.1 Turnix velox
GAGGGTGCACTCGATCCCACTGAACACTCAATTAATAGTTCCTAAGGATGGAATTTCATGTGATAGAAAGGAGTTCCTCCCTTCTGAGAACAGGCTGATGGAGTTGGGGTTGTTCAATCTGGAGAAAAGAAGGCTCAGAGGACCTCAGAGGAGATTGAAGGGGGCTACAGAAAGGCTGGGGGAGGACTTTTAATTAGGGTCTAGTATGGCAGGACTAGGAGTAATGGAAGCAAATTGAAAGAGGGGAAATTAGGCTGGAGATAAGAAAGAAGTTCTTTTTCTGTGTGGGTGGTGAACCACTGGAAGAGGTTTCCCAGTAATATAGTGGATGCCACCTCCCTGGGGGTGTTTAGGGCAGGTTGGATGAGGCATTGTGCATCCTGATGTAGTAGGAGTCTCCCTGCCCATGGCAAGGGGCTTGGAACTTTAAAATCATTCCACAGGAGGTACATCCTGCATCAATAATTTGTGGAATTAAGCAATTTAGGAGATGTGTTTTTTTCTTGATGTATGTGAGCCTATCTTCCCTCCAGCACATTTGTTTCTAGCTGTAATCTCTGGAAAATCCCACAGATTTTGAGGTGCAGTCTAAATGGGTGCTGCTAAAATCCTTGTCTTTGCACCTTGGTGCTCTTCTGCAGATGACAGGACTAGGGGTAATGAATGCAAACTGGAAGAAAGGAGATTCAGGATGGAGGGAAGGAGAAAGTTCTTGATTATATGATTTGATTTTTAAATTTCATCTTTGAGGAAAGCACATCTTCTGCTTCCTACCCAAATACCTATGCTAGTGAAAAGAGGGTTCTGTTCATTTAGGGTTAATGTAGGGATTCAAACTACCATTTCCCTCTGGATTCTGCATCATTTGCCTGGACTTTGGGACTCAAAGGTTAAGGTCTGGAGTCCCTAATTTGAAGCTGTTGAAAGAATGTAATGATTCCATGTTTGAATCTACATTTCATACTCTTTTAAGGGTCTTCTTATGAAGATCCCTACATCATTCTTTATTTTAAAGTGAATACTGCTGCCCAGCACCCTTATTGATCAAAAGTCAGCAACTCTAAACACTTTTTCATTATGTTTTCCTTCTGTCGTCATACATAAATCTCAAATGAGTAATATTCCTTGTCTGCCAGCCTTTATTTTCATTCCTAGATGAAGCAGATATTTTAATTTTCTTGTTTTCCAGCAATTCGTTCAGTTTAGACCCACACAGGAATACCCAAAAGTCAATTATTGGGACTGAGAAGTCATTTTGTGACTCTCTTTGCTTGGATTCTGGTGCTCACTGGACATGGTCCACTCTTTTTTAACCTTTTTCCCATTTTTTGCAGAACTGTGTTGGTATTTGTGCATTCTGGGAAAATACTGCAGTGCTCAGATGGCTCCTTTTGAAGAGCTGCCACTGACAGCAGCATCCACAGATGATGCTGAAGGGCCCATCTGCAAGAGAAAAGCTTTGGGAAAGGCTGGCTGACTCAGAGATAAAAAAACACTTCCCAAAGTTGTTCTGTATGAGGAACCCACCTTGTACAGGGTGGGTACAAGAAGGAAGAAGTACAAAATATAGAATCATAGAATACTTTGTGTTGGAAGGGACCTTAAAGATCATCGAGTTCCAAACCCCATGCCATAGGCAGGGACACCTCCCACTACATCAGGCTGCTCAGTCCAGCCTGGTCTTGAACACCTCAAGAGATTGAGCGTCATCCACAACCTCTCTGGGCAACCTCTTCCAGTGCTTCACCACCCTCCCTGTAAAGAATTTCTTTCTTATGCCAAGTCTAAATCTACTCCCTTCCAATTTACATCCATTGTTTCTAGTCCTCCCATCCGATATCATATTAAAAAGTCCTTCCCCTGCCTTTCTGTAGGTACTGATAAGTTACTATATGAAGATGTCCAAGTTCATATCTTTCCTGTGATGAGGTCTTCTCTTTTTTTTCCCCTCTCTTTTCCTCCCTCTCTCTGTCTTGTAGTTAAGAAGTAGCTTCTATTTAGCTCTTCAGATAAAAGTCAGTTAGTCTTTATTAGATTTACCCATTGGCTGAGTCCTCCATTTGTACTAATCACAGAATCACACAGAATGTCAGGGATTGGAAGGGACCTGGAGAAATTACCTAGTCCCTTCTTCCTGCCAGAGCAGGAACACCCAGATCAGGTCACACAGGAAAGTGTCCAGATGGGGTCTGAATGACTCCAGAGAAGGAGACCCCACACCCTCTTTGGGCAGCCTTCTCTCACCCTCACTCTGAAAAAGTTTTTTCTCCTATTTCTGTAGAACCTCCTGTGTTCCAGCTTGCACTCATTTCCCCTTGTCCTATCATTGGAGGTCACTGAGAAGAGCCTGGCTCTATCCTCCTCACACTCACCCTTTCCATATTCATAAACAAGACAGAGGTCACCCCTCAGTCTTCTCTTCTCCATGTTAAAGAGTTCCAGCTCCCTCAGCCTTTCCTCAGAAGGGAGATGCTCCAATCCCTTCATCATCTCTGTTCTGGACTTCCTCCAGCAGTTCCTGGTCATAATTTTACTGTGGTAGGCAAAGAAATGAGACAGACATCAGAGGTCTTCTTTAATTTGCTCCCTAAGAAATCACTGCTAGATATTAGAGGAGATCTCATCTCTTGCTGATAAACATCAGAGCCAGGACATTTGACAGAATCCCTTTCTTGTTCTGAAATTTTAAGACAAATTTAAGTGAAGCTCGAAGAAATGAAAGAACTCAGCAAAAAGAGAAATCTAATTGGTGGGGGGGAAAAAAAGAAATGCTTTTGGAAGACCAGCCACTTGAAAGATGTTTCAAACACAACTCTCCATCAGAACAATAGAGAAAAAATGAAAAGGGAGAAGGCAAACTTCAGGTTTTAAGTCATAGAAACATCTAGATTCTAACTCTGTTGAAATAGTTATTGTACACTTAAGTGCTGTAGGTTTTTTGCTCTTTTTGGATAGTGTTCAGTGATTAGATGTGTTTTTGGTGTCACACTGCCAAGTTGAATGTAACCAAGACATTAAAGCATGAAATTCAGTAATTAATATCATTCTTGGAGCCCACATTCTGTATTCTTGTGCATAGCACCAGGTTTCTTTTAAATAGAAAGCAACATAAATTAATGAAAGGAACATTGGTGTCTCATCTCATGTAGCTTTGAGAAGCACAGCTTTCCTGTGAGTTGGAAAAATGCAGTTCAGGTCCTGAGCAATTGGGAAAAGTCACAGTGCATGCTTTGAGCAGAGAGCAAGGGCTGCTCTATTAAGATCCCATTAAATGGCTCACAAACTTCCCATTTTCACCCAAATTGACAAAGCTTGCCCGTTGATTTATTATTCATATCCAGGGTCCCGCTTCTTGGAGAAGACTGTAAACACAATTTCTCTGGCCCAATCAGCCTCTCTGGGTTCCTGATGAAGTGATAAACACAAGAGAATTGAAGAGGATTAAGGGGTGAGGTGGCAAATGAAAACTGAGCTGTGTTTCTGCATGTTGCCTTTGCGTGCAACAGCCACAGACAGATAAGAGCCAAGAAGTGCAAAAATTTCTGCATAAACTCTCTTGTAATGGAAGCTGGGGGCTCTGTCACAACTATGTTTCCAAGGTGAATGATTCAGACTCTCAGTCACATAGATTTGGAAGGTTAATCCTTTCTTAAAGTATGCTTCTACTTATATTGATTTAAGGACTATGATCACTCCATATTGAAAAAAGATACTAAAATCCTCTTCAGATGAGGCTATTATTTACTGATATCACTGCTATGCTTAACACTATTACTTTTATACCTATTAACTCCCTGATGTTACTGTGTATCTTGACTAAAAATAATATGAAAGTGTGCAGGAAAATGATTTAGCTGCAATGGAGACACATTGTTTTGTCCCACCCCAAGTGATCTTTAAGTTCACTTCCAACCCAAACCATTTTATGAGCAACCTGGTCTAGTGGGAGCTGTCCCTGCCCATGGCAGGGTGTTGGAACCAGATGATCTTTAAGGTCCCTTCCAATCCAAAACCATTCTGTGATTCTATGATTGATTGGGACCATTTGCTTCTCTGTTCATCTCCCTGTGTAGTTCCTGTGGGATTTTGTCACATTATCTTAGTGTCAAATAGACACAGGAGTTTGGTCAGGCTGAATTATACTGAATTCTCTTAGATGAAGTGCTGTCAAAATAAGTGCAACCAGTTTTATCAAGCCACTTTAATTGGCAGTTATATGGTTGCTTAATTTCATAATCAACCCTAGATGAATTCTGAAGCACACAGACTGAGGCTCTGTTCTACTGTTTTGTAGTATGGTTTTTTGGAAAATCTGCAAAAATTCCTGCAGGAATTTATGGAAAGGATTATTATTAAGGATTTAAGTACTACATAGTGATTATCATAGAATCATAGAATAATTTGGGTTGGAAGGGACCTTAAAGATCATCTAATTCCAACCATCTTGCCATAGGCAGGGACACCTCTTGCTAGATCGCAAAGTGGTGGGTGGGAGAGGAAAATCAACAAAGGACACACCAAACAGAAGAATCTTTTCCCTCTTATTGCCTTTTTTTTTAATTTTTTTTTTCTCTACACCCAATTTCCTGCTTTCTTCTCCCTCTGTCTTTATTTGGGGCACTTCTTTCTCTCCTGTCTCAGAAACCAAAGCCCACTAAGTCTAGTTGACCTATCCACCAGACCTCCTCATAAAATCAGCACCCTCAAAAGATGAAACCACATCACACATGCTGTTTGTTTCCTGCTGTACTGGGAGGGGACAGACGTTCTAGAATCTCTTTTCTGGGGCCTAACAGCATTTGCAATCAAGTTGAAGGCAAAATTTCCAGCAGCTTCATCAATGGAGGCTAAAATTTGCTTTTATTTATACTGATGTAAAACATGAACAGGATATTTGCCTGGAGAAATCTCGAGGATGATCAAGCCTTGGTGGTCTGAGGACAGAAGTTTTCTTTGAGTATTAATTTCCTGACAAGCTGTAGATATCTAGTACTTTTTCAGAACTTTTTCAGGAGTTACCTAGCTCATGTAGCTCATGCATGTTATTTAACTATCTTTGGTTCTGCAGAATTAATATAAAGCAACAAGACAACTTTAGCTTTTAAATGAGGGGGGGAAATGAAGGTGGCAGAGAACTGCTTTTCCCAATGCATGAAGTCTCTGCATCACTTTCGAAGAGAACATCTGACTTACTTTAATGCAGACCATGCTGTTATTTTTTAGCTCAGTGAAGACTTTAAGAAATGTTCCAGACATCTTAATAAGACTCATTTCAATGATGTAAAACCTTTGCTGAAAGGTGAATCGATTCCAGTACATTCAGTAGAAACAAAACCAGACACAGGCTAAGGAAACAGACTTTGTCTAAGGAAAGAAACACATCAAAAGCATAAAAAGAGAGAATAGTTTTACATGGTCATAGAAAGTTTTCTTATACTGCCTTTTTATGCTCTCATATATGGAATTCTGATGAAGAGTGGGATAGCTGGGAGTCATGATTCAGGCCAAATTAAGATACACTAAACCTCTTTGCAATCATGCACTGACTCTGTCATCAGATTCATGTTAATATCTGACTCCATAGACACCAGTAAGATATAAAACTATATCATAGAACCACAGAATGATATGGGGTTGGAAGGGACCATCCCTCCTACCAGAACAGGTTCACCTTCAGCAGATGACACAGGAATGTGTCCAGGTGGGTTTTGGATGTCTTCAGAAAAGGAGATTCTACCACTTTTTTGGCCAGCCTTTTCCAGTTCTTCATCACATCAAAAATAAAGATGTTCCTTCCTTGTTCCCCTTTAACATTTGCCCTGTCACTGAAAAAATATTAACCTTCTGCACACTCTCTTTGCTGCTTGCTGAAAGTCCTTCCTATTGCTTTGTTTTTTCTCTTCATATCAAAAAGCTACAGATGTGAGAATAAACACCTCCCTAATTCTTTTCCTGGTGAAACTTTACTGCTTTTCTGTTGGTACTGTTGAGGAAAGCAAAGGACTAGAGCTGAGAAAGTATTCTTGAAAAAGGAACTGTCCCTGGAGCTGTGTCTCTGCTAGAAGAGCCTGTGGATCAATTTAAAACCTCGAGTTTAGCCAGGAAAAAACACTGTTAGCAGTTGCATCTTTTGTGTTGTGAATGTATCTTCACAAAGGCACACTTGTCAGTTGGATGGAGCTGGTGGGGATGATTATTTTTCCCCAAGACAGATGCTTATTTGATCTTCATTACAAAGAACTCTCCTATATTTGTTCAGCAGAGCTGACAGGTCTCCATCTTCTAAGAGATGATGTGCCAGAGACAGCTCACTAGAGAGGAGAAAGCACAAAACAGGTTCCAGGAACCTAAAGTCTGTTTGATACAGCCAGACATCTTTGGGATAAGATCTCTGAGAGGTCTGGTTCCTCTGCCTGCCAGAACATTGAACTGGAGAGCTAATACTTTCTATCCTCTTTTTTTTTTTTAGGCTTTCAGAGATGGAGAAAGCTTTGTTTAGAGTTTGGAAAACACTTTGGTTTCATTCCTGTTTCATCTCAGGTAGGCACAAAATGTTTACTGTCTCTGACTGCAGAGTGATGAAAGGAGGTTATTAAGGGTGTCACTTTTCCTCTGTGGGTATATGAAACAGTGGAAAATTCACTTAAATATTTGCAGTTCTTTTACTGTAATATTTTGGAAGGAGAAACACTGTATTTTGTGTTTGACTGATGTATTTTTTGCAGGAGATTTGGTTTTACAGAATAGGTCATTTTTCTACAAAGACCTAGTTTGCAAACATGATTGCAATCCACTCTCTTACCTGAATTCTATCACTAGAAAGGGATGAAATGTCTATACATGTTGGTATTTTGTTGTATATTTCTTTAATTTACCCTGGAATTTTGAAAATCCTCTCAATTTGGCCATTATCCTTATACATGCACCAAAATCCTGCTGGTTTATGGTTATATTAGCAGTCCACTCAAGCTTGTTTCAAAAGACAGAAGTTTGGGAGATGTGTTGAAGTCTGTTCTTTAGCAAAGTGTCAAGTTCTTCTTGAAATTTCATGCCATGGGGTTGCCATGCTAATATTGAGCATGATTTTGAGGAGGAAAGCATGTGCAGGGACACTGTGCCTATAAATATGGATAGATATTTATCTTTTTTTTTTTTTTCCAATTACACTTGTACAGGACCTGGGGTCTTTAGGTTTTAGTTACATGTAATTCCATGCAGGAATAACCCCCTTAGAAATATGGTGCAACAAAGCAGTGTAAATTAAGAATCAGTGTATTAAATCCAGTGATAATTATTTTGGTGTTCTATCAATTCTTTTCCAATGTCCTCACTAAATATAGAGCTCCTTCTTTCTGCTTTCTCTTAGCATTTATTCATGTCTGTAAGTAGCTAAATTAATAATCTAAACACTTGTTTCGGAGATACTTCTGCAAATACCACCTGAATGAATATTTAATGACAGAATATGAAGTGTCTCTAGTAGTTAAATTCATTTTAATAGGCTAATGAAACTACTGTGGAGGTGTCTTCCCCTTATTTTCACATGGCATCTAGCACAACTGTGACTCTTTCCTACCTGCCATAGTCATGAAGTTAATAAATGTGCACCATATGAGAGTTTTGAATTAACTTTATGTCTTGTAGATGTAATTGCTTGTCCTTGCAGCCTTTAGGAGACCTCACTGCAACTGTGGACATGTTATTACCTATAAAAATGAGCAATGATAGCTTTTAGAAACTGGTGCTAAAGCTGTCATTAAAATTCAGAGTGATTGTCCTGATGTTCTGAACTTTGAATGTCAATCCAGCATTTTGGGGGAAAACAAGCCTTTGATCTCAGGAAACTGATTTTTAAAAAATATTGGCTATTTCAAAGTCAACCCTATTGTCAATCCTGTACTATAATATGTCTATAATTTTTCTTCTCATGGCACAAGAGAGATAAAATGAAATTAATTAAAATCAAAAAGTCTCTCTGCAATTCTCACTGCATGTGCAGAATGCACCCATTCCCCTTGAATTTGGATTTCATTTTTTAACACAAAATAATGCAGGTAAAAATTATTCAGCTAAAAGGTTTGGCAGTTTCCACTGAAGTCAAAGTGCTTGTGATTTAAAGAAAGATCTTAGGTAAGTTCTGTGATTTAAAGGAACAAAAAATGCCACTGTTTTATCAGATTTAGAAGGTAAACTAGACACTTCAAGTGACCTCTCAAGAACACTCACACCTACTTGGTGCTCATATTAAGAGCAAGGTGACAGTTAAGGACTTCAGTGAATGGCACTGAATCTCTGACCCACACCACCTCAGAAGGCAAAGCTGTATCAGCATCTTAACTTATGTGTAGCTTGATGGCAAATATGGACTCTGCTGATGATCACCTTGTACACAACCATAGGAAGAATGGTGCCCCAACTCAGGAAGCTTCTCATGTGAGACAAAATTGATAGCATGAGTGTGGGAGGAGCACAGTGTAGGATGCAAAGTGATGCTCATTTTAGAGCAGATTCAGCTATAAAAAGAAGTTTTGTGGGGAATTAATTAGGCTTCAACAGCCTCAGTGTGCCAAGTGTAGCACAAATGATGCTATAAATAGAGGTACACTCACAGATTTCTCTTCATGTGTATGTGCTGAGCCACTGGGTGCATTTAGGTACAAAAACAAGGGCAGTTTTAACAAGTGCTCCTTTAATAATGTTTTCCTGAGGGAAAAAAAGTAATCAGGCTCCTTCTGATTCCAAGGTACTCAGTGAAATGGTGTGTTGTCAGGTTCTGCAATAAAAACTTCCATATTTTATGAGTTATGCAGACAATATCTGGACAATATAAAAACATTAAAATGCCACCTGCTGACTGGAAGTTTTACATTTCCATACAGCCTTATTATAAATAGAAGACAATTTGAAGTGAAGGGCATATTGTGCAGCGATTTATGCTGTGTTTAAGCCCTGCCACAGTTAATGTGCCCCTTTCATTTCTGGGGCAATTCCACTAGAGGCAGATTGTTAATACCTGCAGAGCTACACTGGGGATGAACTAAATCCAGTAGGATTTACACTAAGTGGATAAGATAATTGAAATAAATACCCACTTGTGCAGGATATAATAATTTAAAAAAAAAAAAAATCAAATCAAAACTTGATTCTTCAGTTTCCTTTACACAGAGAAGAATGATCAAAGATGTCTAATAGTAGGGGTTTTGTGACTGCAGGCAGCAGCTTGGAGCAAGATATTAGGAAACATTGAAGGTTTGTGGTGTGTCCTAGATTCAGCAACTTAATAACAGTATATTCTTGCCAGAAGAGTTTAAAAAAGTAATGTAGACCCACCACCAAGGCTAAGACTTGACTCTGAAAACACTCATCATTGATAATATTCATGTGGGTCTTGCATTCCAATGCGTTTGGAACACTTGCCCAAAAGAAATGAATTGAGGTCTTAAGGTCTCTTCCAATCCCTGATATCCTGTGATTCTGTGAAATTGTGATTGGCAATTTAAAGGAGAAAAGATGCCACTCTAAATCCACTTGCCTCAGTCTATGAACTTCATAGCTTTGAATTTTGAGATTAAAGAAGATATAACAGTGATAGGAGTTACACTTATCTGTGATGGTGCTGGCAGGATTTTGGTCCCAATGAGTTATGATCATAAGCACATCTGTCCTTAGCTCGATTCTGTTTCCTCCTTGGAAGAATTAATTCCTCTTCTCACTCTTTTCTAGCCTGATCTGCTCCACAAATCAAATCTCTGACTTTTATTTTTTTAATCCTCATTGTGTATTGACATTGCTCTCCAAAAGGCTGGTTGACATATAATTACACTTTTGAGTGAGGATCACTGATTGCATTCAGACATTTTTTTCCTGAAGCTGCTGCTGATCATGTAGGTGAGAACACAGCTGCACCACAACTGATCTATTTATTATATGATGACAGAATGCAAACCTCTTTCAAACAGGAAAGCTCAGATACATCACTCTTAGTTTTCAATGCCTGTGAGCTAGTTATCATCACCAGAGCCATCTGAGGTCTTCAAAAAAAGGTGCCTGTCAGCCTAATATCAGTTTGTGTAATTTCTCAAATTCTGAATTTGTATTTCTGTAAATTTCTGCTGCATAAATCTTTTACAAAATCACAGAGTGACAGGGATTGAAAGGAACCTCAAGAGATCATCTACTCCCCATCTCCCTACCAGAACAGGACCTTCCAGATCAGGTCAAACAGGAAGGCATCCAGGTGGGCTCTCACCCTAACCAAATTTTTTCTCCTCATTCTGTTGAACCTCCTGTGTTCCAGCACCCATAGCAATTTGTCCTATCATTGGAGGTCACTGGGAAGAGCTTGGCTCCATCCTCTTGACACTCACCCTTTCCATCTTTACAACCATGAATGAGGTCAGCACTCAGTGTCCTCTTCTCCAAGCTGATGAGACCCAGCTCCCTCAGCCCTTCCTCAGAAGGGAGATGCTCCAATCCTTTCATCACCTTTGTGTCTCTGTGCTGGACTCTCTCCATCAGTTCCCTGTCCTTCTTCAACTGAGGGTCCCATAACTGGAGACAATACTCCAGATGTGGTCTCACCAGGGCAGAGCAGAGTGGGAGGAGAACCTCTCTCCACCTCCTGACCAAGCCCCCCCAATACACCCCAGGATGCCATTGGCCTTCTTGGCCACAAGGACACATTGCTGGTTCATGGTCATCCTGCTGCCCACCAGGATCCTCAGGTCCCTTTTCCCTCCACTACTCTCTAACAGCTCAGTCCCCAACTTCTACTCCACTAAGGAATTTTGCCTCTTTAAATTCCTAGTTTCTAACCAGCTTTACAACCAAGACTATTTTCTTTGACTGCTTATAGTTGGGTAAGCAGAAGCCACTGCCAGGGTGAACATTCCAGCATGTTCCAGCATTTCAAAAATCCTTCCTCGTAGTGTGACAACTTTCCTCATTTTTGGTGTCTGGCTGTAATTGAAACCAAGCAGATGGTCCTGGCTGATGTGCATTGTGTGTGTGTGGGGACATCTCAACGCTTTTATGTCATGGCACAGATTTGTCTCATTTAAGCAGTGGCAGAGAAGCAGTTCTTTTGTGTATTTGTTTGATGTTTCTGGTTCAGATGGCTGACAGCAGGCACAGGCCAAGAATGGCAGCTCTCCAGGTTTAATATAATGCTGGGGATGACTGGTGGAGGGAGCTGAAATGAACCAAGGAGGAAACATGAAAATTGTGTTGTGGTATTATGTTAAATTTTTCTTTTCATAGGGAAAGCAGAAAAATTAGTGGAAAAAAACCAAATGTTCTGTGAACTCTTCCATTGATACCCAGGATGCAAATTGGAAGAGGGGAAATTCAGGCTGGATAGAAGAAAAAAATTTCCTTACAGTGAGGATGGTGAGAAACTGGAAGAGGCTGCACAGAGAGGTTGTAGATGCCCCTCAAAACCTGGAGGTGTTTAAGGCCAGGCTGGGTGAGCTTAGCCTAGTAGGATTTGTCCCTGCCTGTAGCAGGGAGGTTGGAACTAGATGATCTTTTAGGTCCCTTCCAACCCAAACCATTGTATGATTCTATATAAGAGGTCTTGTAAGTGGAAAAGGGTACATTCCTAAGATCAAGTGTCCTCCACTGTGGTCAAAACAGAGTCAAACTCTTAGAAGTCAAAGTGAATGTTGAAAAGCTTTGCTTTGTGAAAAACTAGGACGTATGATACCATAATATGAGAGGCTGTTGAACAGGGAATTAAAAAAAGAGTAATACCATAGAAGAAAGGAAGAGTAAGAGAAAGTTCAGTTTCAGAGAGGGAAAATTTTGAGGTCTTTCATGACCTTCCTTGATAACTAAGGTGTAGCCATATCTTCTTTAATTACAAAGGTTTGTCATGGACCTGAAAAAATCTACTTCCTCCAAAAGCCTGTGTGCTCCACACCTGTACTGTAGAAATATTTCTTCAAGCTTGAGTCTCTTCATTCTCCTCCTTAAGAACTTGCAGTAGACCATCAATGTGAGATATTTGAGGGGGTGAATGTATCAAACCTGTATGGTCTTTTCTATGTTTCTATGTCTTCATTTGTTACTTTTCTGCACAATGGAAATGTCCAGGTTAAATTTCATTTGGAAGAACCATGGTCTTTTACTTTTTATCTATTTGATTCCACTTGCAGGTATTTTTTGTCTTTCTAAACTGCTATTTTATAATATAAAGCCCATAATTCTGCCTATCTCAGGGACTGGGAAGAGTTTATCTGCAGATTTAAGCACATCAGGATTCCTCATCTCTAACATTTCTCTTTTTTTTTTCCCTAATGATTTTCTGACCAGTCTGGGAAAACAGAAAGCAGCCCCAGCAATCCAGAACACATCTAAATTTTTACATTTTATTGACTCTGTAAATCAAATCTTCTATAGTTGAATCTGTAATTATTGCAGGGAGAAATAAGTAGCTCCCAGTTTATACCTGTGGAGCGGTCATTTAAATCTGAAAGTAAGGATCATTGCATGAAAAATTGTGCTGTGGAATCATAGAATGGTTTGGGTTGGAAGGGACCTTCAATATCATCTAGTTCCAACCCCCCTGCCATGGGCAGGGACACCTCCAACTACACCAGGTTGCTCAATGCCTCATCCAGCCTCTCCTTAAACACCTTCAAGGATGATGGAGCATCTACAACCTCTCTGGGCAACCACTCCCAGTGTTTCTCCACCCTCATTGTAAAGAATTTCTTTCTTCCACCCCCCTTAAATTTCTCTCCTCTTCCTTTACTCCTAGTCATGCCACCCTGTAACCTATTAAAAAGTCCTACACCAGCCTTTCTGTAGTCCCCTTTAGGTATTGAGAAGCTACTGTGAGGTCCCCCCTGAGCCTTCTCTTCTCCAGGCTGAGCAACCCCAACTCATTCAGCCTGTCCTCCACAAGGAGGTGCTCCAGCCCTCTCATCATCATCATGGCCCTCCTCTGGACCTGTTCCAACAGCTCAGTGTTCTTCTTACGTTGAGTGCGCTAGAACTGGACACAGTAACTCCACTTGTGGTCTGACTAGAACCCATTACAGGGGCAAAATCCCCTCCCTTGACCTGCTGGTCACACTTCTCTTGATGAAGACCAGGACTATGTTGGCTTCTGGGCTGCAAGCACACACGGCTGGCTCATGTTGAGTTTTTCATCCACTGTCACCCTCAAACCCTTCTCTTCAGGGCTGCACTCAAGCCACTCTCCCCCCAGCCTGTGTCTTTGCTGGAGGTTGCCCCAGCCCAGATGAAGGACCTTGCATTTGGTGCTCTTTAGGTGCATAGGACACCTTGTCAATTGAATTAAGCTTAGAGTTCAGAAGGAAAGAAGCAAAGAAATAATGGGTCATTATTTTAGATGACTTTTTACCTTTCCAGGTTTGTAAAAGAGGTTGGTTATCATTATCCTTATTTTATAAATGAGGATCTGAGACTTGGTTTTACTCCCAGCAGCCTAGAGGCACAATTGAGATTGATTTGCTTTCTCTGTATTGTCTATATTAAGACTGGAAGACAAAGTTTTCCTTCTGTTGTCACCTCTAAATGTGAAAGAAATAACTTTAAAAAATGGTAGTGATGTTTCTTAATATGACTTGAGACACTCGAACAGCTTAACACTTAACACTCGAACAGCTTAACACTTCCTGGCAATGTCAACTTCTGGTCACAACAGCTATAACTTTTTGCATTGTTCACCTGCCCTCATATTATATTATGTCAGCAAAAATTAGATTACTGAGTCACACAAACTTCCTGTGGAAGAGCAGAGCTCTTGACTATGAGAACTGGCTTGCCTTGGTAGGCAACAAGGAGAGAAAAATTGATTTTAAAACCAGCAAAGGTTTGCCCACCCTTCGTAGCTGGAGGGTGACTAACTGATTTCTAATAGGGTTTGGGCAAGAGGCTAAATGGCACTTGTTCCATCATGTTCTCTGAGAGAGAACAAAACAGGAGGCAGAAAGGCTTTTGTGGGCCAGGCTGGAAAGATGAATGTGAGAGATAAGACTGAGCAGAATAGAAAACTCTTGAGAGTACTGAACTTTATTCCCCTTTCTTGTTTTAGATGAGGGAGAACAAATATCTTCTCTTTAAAAGTTCAGCTGGTCTATTTTCCTTGCCAAGAGGACGATCTCCNACTTTATTCCCCTTTCTTGTTTTAGATGAGGGAGAACAAATATCTTCTCTTTAAAAGTTCAGCTGGTCTATTTTCCTTGCCAAGAGGACGATCTCCCTCGTCATTCTTTCCCAGCTATGTTGGATAATTGTGCCTAGATTTCTGCCTTTCATATTCAAAGCGGACTATTGTCTACTGGCCAGCCATCATTTTGACAAGTAAATGTTCTAAAAAAATGTGATTGGAGGCAACTTCTGACGATTTTTTTTCTATGGTTTCATGCACAGCGTGAACCTCTGCTGTTCTGTTACACTCTTTGCAAATATTAATATGTTTTCTGCATATTTAATCATTCACCTGTGTCATTTAGGTGGGTGGGCACATAGCATTTGGGTGGGGTTTTAAGTATTTATTAGATATGTTTTAGGTACTTATTAGGTATTTATTAGATATTTAATACTTATTTCAGAGCTACTTTCTCTCTGAAATAGGGAAATAAAGATAGATGCAGGGAAATAAAGATAGATGCTAGACAAAGACTATATTGAGAGCAACCTTGTGGGAAGGACTTGGTGAATGAAGCCAGACACATCCTGGACTGTCTCAAAATAAGGGAGAGGAAAATGATTCTGTCCTTCTACTCCACTCTGGTGAGATCTCTCTTGGGAGAACTGCATTCAACTTTGGGGCCCTCTGCAGAAGAATGACAATGACATAGAGTCATAGAATAGTTTGGTTTGGAAGGGACCTTAAAGATCATTTAGTTCCAACCCCTGTGTCATAAGCAGGGACATCTCTCACTAGGTCAGGTTGCTCAGTGCCTTGTCTAGCCTGGCCTTACATGTTAGGTTATGTCCAGAGAATGGCCATGAAGATAAGCAGTAGTAGGACAGGCTGAGAGAGCTAGACTGGTTTATCCCAAAGAAGAAAAGGTTTTGGTGTCATTTCAGTCCTTAAAAGGGGCCTGAAGGAAAGCTGCATACAAAGTACACCATATGAAGTAAAGCACTGTCAAATTCCAGTCAGTTAATTAATAAGCCTGACTGGGAAGGCACAAATGGAGAAAAGATACTTTTTCATTAACAGTAAATATTCTCTTTGAATTGCTTTGAGTCATTTTCAGAGATCTGAGACACAAACTGAAGCTTTGCCTCACGATGAGGAGACCCTGATAGTAAGCAGATGGTTATAGAATCACAGAATAGTTTGGGTTGGAAGGGACCTTCAATATCATCTAGTTCCAACCCCCTGTCATGGGCAGGGACACCTCCCATTACACCAGGTTGCTCAATGCCTCATCCAGCCTGGCCTTAAACACCTCCAGGGATTGAGGGGGCATCCACAGCCTCTCTGGGCAACCTCTTCCAGTGTTTCTCCACCCTCATTGTAAAGAATTTCTTTCTTATATCTGGTCTGTATCTTCCTAGTCCTTCCATCACATATCCTATTAAAAAGTCCTACCCCAGCATTTCTGGAGCCCCTTCATGTATTGAGAAGCTACTATGAGGTCCCTCCTGAGCCTTCTCATCTCCAGGCTGATATTTCAGCACATCAACAAGAGAAAAAAATCTTGCCAGGTTTCTCTTATAAATATCTCTGATTAACAAGTGGGTTACATCAGGAAATCAGCTCATTTTAGTTCATGGAACCTGCTGGAGCATTGCTGTGCTCCTCGAGGAGAGATAGAAACCCCTCAGTCCACAGGGGAGAAGGTCTGTGATTATTACTGCTTTCATGACCACAGCCCTTGCAAGGATTTGTTCTGAAAATGGCACTTTTTTTCTTCTTTTATGAGAAGGTGAGAAAAATCTCAGTGATCTTAAGTGCTAGGGAAAGATTTATAAATGGGACATAAAAGTTTAGCCCCTCTAATAAAGGGCAAAATGAAGTTATGAGAACAACTGGCAGGAGGTTAAAAGACATTTGTCCAAGAGGAACACTGAGTGGTTTTAGCCTAATGAAAGAAATCCCTTTTTAGTTTTCACATTCTCTAAGTGCTCTCCAGATTTGCATTGGCATTTCTTTCCTAATGTGCCAATAGAGAAGATATTCCTGGTAATAAATGGCATTGAAGTGATGACAAAGCAGAAAGGGAGTGCCATAAGAGGAGAAAATGAAGAGATTAACTCAGTTAAGATGAAACACCCACTGCGAGTGCCTTGAAAGGCTGCTGGGGAACAGGCAGCCTCTGAAAAAATCATTTTCTGAGGAAAGCTAAAAATTCTCTGCCTGCCCAGGAGATCTTCTATCACCTCATTCCCTTTCTTAAGGATGACAGTTTTCATGGGTATGATCTTTGTCACATTATTATAATCTTCTATTACAGGGCTTGCACATAAAATTATAAACTGGTTTGGTTTGGAAGGGACCTTAAAGATTATCTAGTTCCAAGCCCCCAGCCATGGGCAGGGACACCTTCCAGGTTGCTCAGTGCCTCATCCAGCCTGGCCTTAAACACCTCCATGGATTGAGGGGGCATCCACAACCTCTCTGGGCAACCTGTTCCAGTGTCTCACCACCCTCACAGGAAAAAACTAAATCTTCTTGATATAATGTAAAGCATGTTTTGGCACTCTTTGGTCACAACTAGTGTGACCACAACTTGCTGGTCACAACTTTGTCACAAGCAAAGGGTGAGAAGGAACCTTTTGCCTCCTCTCTCACTGATTTGAAGATCAGGTTGGTGGAACCTGGGCTGAGGTGTCAGTGGAGGCTTGCTGCAGAGGCTTTACATTGATCTGTGCTGTTGCCTTATTAAAAATTTGAAATTTTTATTAGGATTTCAGAACTGCTGCTTTCCATTCAGTATGTGCCCACCAGCTAGACTGAGTCACACTTTAGTCTGTGTTTTGATGAAATAACTCTTTCATAAGTAGATCTGCTGATTTTAATAGATGTGTTAATTTGAAAGATACACAATAGTGACATAAGTCATGCCCTAGACTACTGTTTAATCAGAAACTTTTCAGGGAAAGGAGTGTTTATTTTGTTTTAAGGGTATTTTGCACATTAGCAGTTATTCATAGTATTCTGAAAGCAATTAGGGACAAATTCATAACTGGTTTAATTCCTGCAAAATGGTGCTGTGGATTAATTTATTCTAAAACTATTTTCTGAGTGTTCAGAATGGAACTAATTCCACCTGATAATTCCAGAATTATCTTTATTTTTATTCCCCTCATTCTTAGCAGCACAGCAGGGAAGAATAAGTATCATTGTATCTTGCTTATTTGCAAGAGATGACTAAGAAGTTTTATCTGTGCTTTCTCCTGCACTAGAATATACTGAATATTTTATTTAATGAAAAGTTCGGATTTTCACTTGCATCAGCTGAGTTATTTTAACCTGCCACCTGAGGTCATTTCAATTATGTCTGACAAATGAGTTATGGTAAGCAAATGAATTGCATTGCTTTTTCATAAGTAATTACAATGCAAATTGTAAGTGTTATGCCCAGTTTTCTAGAAATAAATTGGGCAGAGCTCTCTCTTTTCTTTTAATACTTCTTGCAAGGAAGATGCAAATGATTATGTAGAAATTGAAAGTCAGTCAATAACAGAAGATTCCTATTGAAAAGCAGCTTAATTCTGAATGTTGGTAGTGCCTGTGCATGTTTCCAGCAGGTTAAAAAAGGCAAAGCAAAAAAATTATTGCTAAGGATATTTCAAAATCTAACAAAAGGAGAAATGTTGGTTTGGATCAGATAATACACAAGCAGGAGCTATTTGTATCTAAATTTGCTAAGACTGTTCCTACATTCTGTGTGTGGAAATGAATAGTAAAGTGCTTTATTTTAAAATTAGCATTTTTATTGTGCATCTGGACCAGATGAAAATCAATAAAAGGAAGAGGGGAAAGATGGCCATATTTGGAAAAGAAAAATTAAAATTAAGTACCTATAGACAACTTTAAAAACCTATTTTGTGAAAAAAATTAGAGATCTTGAGTTTTTTGGGGATAATTACTTCAGTGAAAGACAGAAATCTCCCTGACAAGCTTAACTGGCAAGAAAAGAGCTTGACATTAATGATAGCTTGATTTGGTTACCTGAATCTATGAGGACAAGGAAAAAACCCTGATTCTGGTATTCAGTGTCAAATTCCATTTGATTCAGTCAGTAGGGAAGCAAGAAGAAAGATGGAAAAGGGAGATGAGGATGAAGTGTAACCGTTTTTCTAACATCAAGAGAAAGAGAGTGATATCAAATAGCTTCTTGTTCAGTTTCTATCTATTCAATGATCATTAGAGATTCTTTGACATTGGAAATAAGTTGCTAAAACCATTTTTCAAGGCCAAGATTCACAGAATCATAGAATGGTTTGGGTTGGAAGAGACCTTCAAGATCATCTAGTTCCATGGGCAGGGGCACCTCCCACTAGACCAGGTTGCTCAATGCCTCATCCAGCCTGGCCTTAAACACCTCCAGAGAGAGAGGACAACCCATGGTCCTTGCAATATTTATGTATTAGTTGATGGCAACTAATCAAGGCAACAATTTGCCTCACTCTACATTTCTTAACTATTTTTCTGCTCTTTGCAAGGGAAAAGAACTAACCTTTTCTGATATTGGAAGACTTTTCTATTTAATTTTTTTTTACTTGTCATCATCAGTTCTAGTGACAATTTTCAAGAAACAAAAGTTTGAGGATATCGCTGTCTGCAGCGTGTGCTTATGGTGTGAGGCACCATCATTCCCTGTACAGGCAGTGGATTTCTAAATCCTTACTTTAAAAAATTAAAAAAAACCATCAAAAGTTGGGTAAATTAAAATTTATTTGGGAAATTCTGGTTTATAACAGATCCCCTAGAAGAGCAGGTATCACCTTTGAACTGTGGAGTTGCCAACCTTCCTCACAAACTGTCAGTAGTTGTGACTGGCTTGTAAGAAATCATAAGGCTGAGATTAAAGGAAGAGTTTCTTTGTCCTCAATAAAATCCTCTTGCACATGTTTCAGTTGGTTTGTAGAATGATTTTTCATTCCTCTCCTTGGATCTGGGCCAAAAATCTTTGTCATCTCAAACTTTAGACCTTGGCAAGTTAAGGAAGACAGCACTGGTTCTGGAGTTTGTTATTTGATGCTTGTTCTGCTCTTAGTTACACCGTGGAAGACAAAACCAATCTCTTTTCTCTGAGAGACACAAATCTCTCAAACACTGCAAAATAATCCCTCCAGCCAACACCTTCCTCGGTCTCCAAAGTCACAGATGGTGTTTTCTCTTAGTTGTCAGTTTTATCCAGTTTGGAAGGAAGACTGGAGCAAGTGGCACTGCACAATTTTCTTGAAGCCACCATGTCCATCCAGAGAAATGGGTCCAGAGAAGGGCCACAAAGATGATGAGAGGGAGCACCTTCCTTCTGAGGACAGGCTGAAGGAGTTGGGGTTGTTTAGCCTGGAGAAGAGAAGGCTCAGGGGGGACCTCATAGTAGCTTCTCAATACCTGAAGTGGGCTACAGAAAGGCTGGGGTAGGATTTTTGAATAGGGTGCAGGATGGCAGGACTAGGAGGAATGCATGCAAATTGGAAGAGGGGAGATTCAGGCTAGATTTAAGAAAGGAGTTCTTTCCTGTGTAGGTGGTGAGACACTGGAAGAGGCTGCTCAGAGAGGCTGTGGATGCTCCCTCAATCCCTGGAGGTGTTTAAGGCCAGGTTGGACGAGGCATTGAGCAACCTGATGTAGTGGGAGGTGTCTCTGCCCATGGCAGGTGGGTTGGATCTAGATGATCTTCAACCTCCCTTCCAACTCAAAGCATTCTATAGTTCTATAAATAACCTCCACTCAGAGCATTATTTAAATAATATCCTTTTTCAATACCCCTTTTCAATCTTAAGAAGTTTTGTAGCTGGCTAATTGCAGCCAAAGAAGACAAGGGCATAAAGATCATCAGGTGAGCAGGAACTAGACCTTGTGGTTTTTCAATCCAAGGAGATGTCTTAATCACTGAATAATTGTTTTTAACTCTGTTAGCTGTCACCTAAGTGTATATGGTTCAGCATCAGCCTCCGGCACATTGGTACTTAAAACATTTATTATGATCCTAAGTAGTAAAAAGCTTCCTGAGATGAATCTTCTAACAAGTAGAATAAAACTAATATTAAGTACTGCATGTCAAAATTTGCAGAGAAAATAATGTCTTCTTCTAATGTAAGCAAGATAGCAGCCTGCCTCTAGCGCCAGGTAGGCTTCTAAAATTCAGATGACTCATTTAGTTCTAAAATTCAGATGACTCATTTAGTTGAATTCTTTTAAATTTTCTCTGGGATCTCAGTGTAAGTGATTACTTCATCAACACACATGAAAGGCACACGTGCCTTTTCAACAAGACCACTGTAATCTTGCTCAGACTAGAAAGGTTGATACAGCATGGAGTTTCATCATGTCAGAAGTGATTTATGTCAACAGGGAAATTTTCCTTAATATCAGAATGACTCAGAGAGCCTAAACCAACTTCTCTTAGTTTCTCTCTAAGGAAGTCTGAAGAAGCAACAGCAATCTCCTCTCACAGGGTTTGCATGTACATATTCTCCCTGTCTCCAAGGTACTTTTGCAGAACTGGAAATGTAAACACTCCTACATTGACAAATGACTTGCAATTCTTACATTGAGGAGCTTCAGACTTCTAATGCCAATAGACAGAGAATCAAATATCCCACCTTTTAATGGTTAGGCTTGCTGAATTTCTGACCAGGCTAATCTAGTGCAGGGGATTGAACTAGGTGGCTTTTCAAGGTCCCTTCCAACCCTATGATGACCCTATAATATCTATGAAATTTATAATTTAAAAACATGAAGCTCATTCAGGTGGAAGCTGACTCTGAATTCTTGACTGAGATCTGTATTTTCCTTTCCTAAGTCTTTACCTGTAGTAATAATAAGTAGCATAGAATAATTAATGTCATTTTAGTAAGTAACTAAAATTGAGCAGTATTTGTCTCTCCAGTTTCACTGCTATAAAATCATTCTGGATATTGGAAAGGTAAAAATTTGTCTGGTTGACTCTGTAGGACTTCAACTTTCTATTCTGCTTTCTATTGAAATTATAAAATGATCATGTGTGATTTTGCTAAAACTAAACTTCCTTAGAGTATCTTACTATGCTTTATCACTTTCATTCTCATCCATAGATAATCATAGAATGATTTGGGTTGGAAGGGACCTTAAAGATCAGTTTCCCTAATAAATACTTATTTACCACAGGCAATTGCTAAAATATTTGTTTTGCATTTCTATTTGTGGGGTTTTTTTTCCAGGAGGGCAACTGTAGAACATTTTCCTTAGTATCAACTATTGCAAGTGCAATTTGGCAATACAGTAAATACCCAGTTCAGGAAATTAAATTTTAAAGCTTGTGTTTATTTTTCAGTAGAACACATAATCATCTGCTAAGAAATGCTGAAGAAAAAGTTACAATTTTAATTGGAGCAGCACATGAACTTTCTGATTTCCAGCTGAACAACTTTGCCTTTCACACTTTGGGCTCTATCAATTGATCACAATTTGCTTTTTGCCACTGCTGGAGCCCGTCTTGCCAAGGCTCATGACTTCAGTTTACTCTTCAATGCTCTTAACATTCAGCTTTCAATTCCTGGATGACATCCAAACCCACAAAGTAAGAGTTGTTTTCCAAGTTATAAACACGGCTTTGAATCCATTTAAGAGTCTGCTCCTTCTTTCTGTGGCTTTGGCTGTTGTGTCAAAGGAGAAGGAGGCAAAGTTCCTTTCCTCCTCATGGCTCATTTGGAAGAGCATCTCCACAAAGCAAAAACCATTAGAGCAGAAGCTAAGTGTGGCATCCTCCAGTGGCATCTGGCAACTTGTGATACAGAGAAAACAAGGTTTCTCATTGTTATTCCCCAGAGAATTTTATTCAAAGGAGCTTAGACTAAGCAAGAGTGACTTAAAGTGGAAAGGGTTTCATGCTAGAGAATGCTGGCTTTAGAATCACCAAGTATCAGGGATTAGAAGAGTCCTCAAAGGTCATGTATTCCCATCCCTCTGCCAGAATGGGAACACCTAGACTAGGTCACACAGGAAGGTGTCCAAATGGGGTTTGAATGTCTCCAGAGTAAGAGACTCTACAACCTCTCTGGGAAGTCTGTTTCAGTGTTCTGTCACGTCACTGTGAAAAAGCTCTTTCTCAGATACCTGTGGAACCTCCTGTGCTCCAGCTTGCACCCGTTGCTCCAAGTCCTATCATTGGTCATCCCTCACTCTCCTCCAGGCTAAACAGACCCAGTTCTCTTTGCCTTTCCTCACAAGGGAGATGCTCCAATGCCTTCATCATCTCCGTGGCTGTGTGCTGTACCCTCTCAAGCTGTTCCCTGTCTTTCTTCAACTGAGGGCCCCACAACTGGACACGATACTCCAGCTGTGGTCTCACTAGGGCAGAGTAGAGGGGAGGAGAACCTCTATCCACCCTTTCTAATATACCCCAGTATGCCATTGGCCTTCTTGACCATTGTTGGCACATGGTCATCCTATGGTTCATCAGGAACCTAAGTCCCTTTGCTCGAATGAAAAGCAATCTTTCAATCTTTTCCTTTTGTCAAAATGTTTTAAAAAACGAGAAGAAATGGGGAAATAAAATATGTTTCATATGGGCTGATGATAATTTCTTAACAAGTTCACTAACATAGGTGAATTTTAATATGGGTAATTAAAAAAATAATTAACCTGGCATCACGTTAAACCATGTTAGTGAGAATCATTTTGTCAACAGTTTTCCTATTTATGTGATACATTTGCTTGTTGAAGTAGAAAAGTCTAGCTGGTTTGGCTTAGTCTAACAGTCATATCAAAAGTTCCTATTATGAGACAAGGGAGGACAAAAGAAGCTGTGGATGCCCCCTCCGTGGAGGTGTTTAAGGCCAGGCTGGATGAGGCACTGAACAACATGGTCTAGTGAGATGTGTCCCTGCCCATGTCGGGGGGGTTGGAACTAGATGATCTTTAAGGTCCCTTCCAACCCAAACTGTTCTATGATTCTATTAGTAAAGAGCCATAAAAATGAGACAGATGCACTTTTTCCTGTCCCAATCACTTTCCTGGGACATTTAAAAGAATTTAATGCAAAGTCATCATTTTGCCTCAAAATTCCTCCCACAGCCTTTCTGTAGCCCCCTTCAGATATTGAGAAGCTACTGTGAGGTCCCCTCTGAGCCTTCTATTCTCCAGGCTGAGCAACCCCAACTCCTTCAGCCTGTCCTGAGAAGGGAGGTGCTCCTTCCCTCTCATCATCTTCATGGCCCTCTTCATTGAGATCCAATGTCCTTCTGATGTCCTTCTCCAGAACTGGACACAGTAACTCCAGTTGGAGAATCACCAGAGCCCAGAAGAAGGGCAAAATCACCTCCCCCTGCTGTAGCAAGATCCAAGTCCACCATTTTCTATAACATCTTAGTGATAGAAACTCCATGATTAGGCTTGTTGTGAAGAAAAGGGTTAAAATGGATTTGATTTTGAATAACTTTTGCTACCTTGCTACATGGAGTGAATTTAGCAAATCTTTCCTAGAGTAAGAAACAAAAGAATGATTCACACAGTGTGGCAGGGAGTATCTCTGTGTTTTTAGAAGGAAAGAAGAAGCATGAATTATTAACACAGTTGTCAGCTAGTTGACAATACTTTGTCTCTTGTAACTCTTAAATAAAACAGCCAGTCATTTGCTTGCCGTGAATTCTTCCTCTGCTTTGTACCAGCAAACAAACATTTTTTTTTTGTGAGATACAAAAAATTTTAAGAGCTTGGAGTTTACTTCTTGCAAGGATATTGAGCTATGACAAAAGATCTTTGCTTTTTCTGATCATAGACACAATCTAAAAAGTATGATCTTTCATCGAAATGAAACAGTTGGAAAACTTTTTCTCCATGTACTACTCAGTACCTATCTAAGCTTTGAAGTTTGAAAAAATGAAATTTTTTGAGGAATAAATCCCAAGCAACATTACTGTGGAGGTCTCAATATGCTGTTTTGCTAAGTATAAAATGAGGGATTCTTTTTGGCCCAGAATTAGAGAAGTATTTAGGTGCCAGAAGATAGACCCAGAAAGGAAGTCTAGGGTAGTTTTCCAAAATTATTTGTTACTTTACTCATTGAAATTAGTTCTAGCTTCTTATCAGTGCCTGAAGGGGGCTAGAGAAAGGTTGGGGTAGGACTTTTGAATAGGATCCAGGATGGCAGGACTAGGAGGAATGGATGGAAACTGGAAGAGGGGAGATTTAAGATGGAGAGAAGAAAGAAGTTCTTTGCTGTGATGGTGGAAGAGGTAGCCCAGAGAGGCTGTGGATGCCCCCTCAGTCCCTGGAGGTGTTTAAGGCCAGGCTGGATGAGGCAATGAGCAACCTGGTGTAGTGGGAGGTGTCCCTGCCCATGGCAGGGGGGTTGGAACTAGATGAACTTCAGCCCATGCCATTCTATGATTCTATAAGGCAACTGTGATTATGAAAGAAGCTACTGAACTATTTTTATTCTTAAGAAGACTCTGAAAAGTACTGTGGTCATGTTATATGACTCTCATCTTTCAATCCCATCTGCATGGCCTATTAGGTTGAATTCTTAATGTATGCATTTCTCTCTGCAGAGTCATTTTTATGCACCAAAAAGCTGATTTCTGTTTAGGGAAAGGATGATTGACAGCTTGATATATGTGATAAAAAGCTTTGTTCACAGGGAAATACAATTCACAGTTCACCTCACACATTAGAAGAGGAACTGGAGAAAATTCTCAGCATGTATAAGATTGAAATCCATGCAAAAGTATATAGAATAGATAGCAGATAGCATATATCCTATATATAGAGTATATAGGATCATCATATACATCAGTATATAGAATTTGCACAGCCTGCAGTGGTTTGGTTGCTAAATTTTTGAGCCAGACTAGGGGCAGGCACTGAGATACATGCATCAAAAGCCAAAACCCTATTGCAGCTAATTGTTACGCTTAAATTCTAGAAAAAATCCTTGTGAATAAGTTTCTTTACATCCTTTCTATAGATCTTTCTTATCTTTAGAACACACTGAATTCTCTCTTTGAATAATACTGTTCCTGACTCGAGCAAAAAGCTTCCTAATCCTACAATCAAGGAATATCAGGGATTGCAATGGACCTCAAGAGATCATCTAGTCCAATTCCCCTGAAGGAGCAGGAGCATCCAGATCAGGTCACACAGGAAGGTGTCCATGTGGGGTTTGAATGTCTCCAGAGAAGGAGACCCCACACCCTCTCTGGGCAGCCTGGGACATTCTTCTCTCACCCTTACCCTGACAAAGTTTTTTCTCTCTTATTTCTGTGGAACCTCCTGTGTTCCATCTTGCACCCATTGCCCCTTGTCATATTATTGGAGGTCACAGAAAAGAGCCTGGCTTCATCCTCCTGACACTCACCCTTTCCATATTGATAAACATGAATGAGGTGAATCCTCAGTCTC
This sequence comes from Turnix velox, assembly GCA_013400935.1. Lineage (NCBI taxonomy): Eukaryota > Metazoa > Chordata > Aves > Charadriiformes > Turnicidae > Turnix > Turnix velox. Next base: position 25,544 of record VZTY01003039.1, read on the forward strand.
CTCTTCTCTAAGCTGAAGAGCCCCAGCTCCATCAGCTTTTTCATCAGAAGGGAGATGCTCCAATCCCTTCATCATCTTTGTTGCTCAGTGCTGCACTCTCTCCAGCAGTTCCCTGTCCTTCTTCAACTGAGGGCTCCAGAACTTGCCACAATACTCCAGCTGTGGTCTCACCAAGGCAGAGTAGAGGGGAAGGAGAACCTCTGCCAACTTACTGTCTATGCCCCTTCTTTATTCCCTGCTCTGAAAATTGGAGACTTCCCCAGTTTGACCATTCCTGTTACCTTCTATGTCTCAGAGTTCTTCACTGGTGGTATTCTTGCCTTGGTGTTCTGGTTTATTAATGAAATGGTGAAACTAAGGTTTTGTGGTGGCTCCCACAGTAAAGACAATATCTAATAACCATATTTTCCATAAACCACTACAGAATGAACATTTTTTTTCTTATTGAATGCTGTAATATGGGCAATTTAAGAAAAGTTGTGATTCCATTAGCATGTAGATTCCAAGAGAACAAGAAAATGCTAAATATTTATACAGGTAGATCCATGGCTCATGTATTTCTCTTTCAAACATTGCATGAATTTTAATCTGCAACATGATTTCCATGTTGGAGGGTGTTATACAATGCTGTGCACAGCTTGGCAAGTACTCAATCAAAGCCACAAAGAACTGAAACCTTCAGAAATTAATAGAATTTGGAAAGAATTCTTTCCCATTTTAGTGTGATCCTTCCCTTAATTGTCTCTGTTGAACAACTTGCTTTGTCTTTCTGCTAGCAAAGCTAGGCTGTTTCAGTTCCAAATGTAGAGGTCAAGTTCCATTTCTTGGCTCAGGATCTTAAGCATAAACAATCCTACCCATGTGTTTGAAAGCTCAAATATGCTGAATTCCCATGAAAGCAAAAAAAAAAAGCAGCCAGGATGCTATTCATACTGTGTCTGCTGGTTGCCAAATTATTCCTCAACTAGAAGCTTCTGGTAATGGCTGTGTAGCTGTACATCTGGGGTTTTCTTTTACTTCAATTCATGCAAAGTAACACAAAACTTAAGAAATTACTGCTCTCCCCCTCACCATAAAGAAAGGAATAGAAAAATTCAGAGTAGAAATGTAGCTTGTGTCAGAAACATGAAAGGAATTTATTAACTTCTCCCAGTTTAAATCCCTGAGTCACTGAAGCTTCTGAATCAGAAACCCTCATCACCTTCAAGAAATTTAAAGAAAAGATCTTTTTCCATGATAAGGATGTCTTGCTGGGGAAAAAAGGCATCATTCTCTGTGCCTGCTGCCTCCCTGGGAGTAAAAAAGCATTTAGTGTGAGTTATCACAGCTCCACACCAGAAAATGGTTCCCCAGCTGCAGGAGATGCTGCTTCTTAGAATCAAATAATTTGGGTTTCATGAGCTACCTCAAACTGATCAGACCAGCCATAGAGCATTATCCGATTCTATCTGCTTCCATCAATGATCAAAACTCCAGGGCTTGATCCCTGGAGACATGAACTGCACCTGTATTAGAGGGTTTTGGACATGCTGTGGTCCCCATTAAATATTCTCTGCTTAAATACCGGTTTGATTGCACTAGAGAGAAAATGAGCTCCATATATCAGCTGGTAGAAAGGATTTAACTGGTTTTGCAGCTGGTTTTGCTTTGATGCTATTATGTCCATTGTGTGATCCTTGTAAAGGTGCAAAACTCTTCTTTTGAGATTATTCCAGCAGAATACAGACCTGCTAAGAAAAGAAGTGTGATACGAGAACCTGGATATGGGCCTGACAATGAGGAGATGTGAATTTCCTTGCTTAGTGTCTCCTTGGTTAGACAAAACCTGGGTAAAATGGAAGCAAAACCTATTTGGGATAAATTCTTAATGTGGATTTGATGAAAGAGCATTGAATTTCTCAAAAGAATGTAACCACCAGGTCTAGCTGCTCCTCAAGGAGAGAGTGGACCCTGCTGTGGTCATACAGTCACAGACAAACAGTCCTCAAATGCACATTGTACCTTGTAAGCAGGCTAAGCAGTCTGCTTTATTGAATAAATCTAGGAGAGTGTTCAAAAAAGGGATTTTTTTCCATTTTCCAGGAAATATTCCAGCTACTTTTAGCTCCTGTTTGCAGGCTGGGCTCACATGGTTGCCTTCAGCAGATAACCCCATATGGGAAGATGAGGAAAGAGAGGCATTTGTGACTTTGAGGAGGTATGGTGGAAACTCAGAATCACAGAATATCAGGGATGGGAAGGGACCTCAAGAGATCATCTAGTTCAATCCTCCTGCAGGAGCAGGAACACCTAGACCAGGTCACACAGGAAGGCGTCCAGGTGGGGCTTGAATGTCTCCAGAGAAGGAGCCCCCACTCCCTCTCTGGGCAGCCTGTGCCCCTCTTCTCTCCCCTCACTGTGAAAAACTTTATTCTTACATTTCTCTGGAATCTTCCTGTGTTCCAGCCTGTACCTATTTCCCCTTGTCCTATCATTGAAGGTCACTGAGAAGAGCCTGGCTCCATCCTCCTGACACTCACCTTTTCCGTCACCAACTCTGACATTGATACTGATTGTCAGTGTCCTCCATCTCCCTCAGCCTTTCCTCAGAAGGGAGATGCTCCAGTCCCTTCATGATCTCTGTGTCTCTGTGCTGGACTCTCCCCAGCAGTTCTCTGTGCTTCTTCGACTGAGGCCCCCAGAACTGGGCACAGTACACTGGCTGTGGTCTCACCAGGGCAGAGTAGAGGAGGAGAAGAACCTCTCTCAACCTACTGACTACACTATAGGGGAGATATCCTCCTCACACACCAAAAAACTTCCTCTATCTAAGGGATTCCTAAACTCTTATTTGGGCTGTTGTTGATATTTAAGGCCCTAGTGCATTGTCTGCCACTTGAATGTTTTATGGGAAGCCTCGTTTTTGGTTGTTTTCTGTACTGAATTTGCAATTGAGGACACCTGACAGCCCAGAGGAGTGTTGAAGGCTGACAGGAGTCACGCCATAATTCACTGACATTAGTCTAGATTGAGTGGAAATATCCCTCCTGAGACATACCTTTGTTTCCAGCAGGGTTTGATTTCAACTCCCATGGAACATCAAGTTGTGGGTCCTATGTATTCTGCACACCCAATAAATGTCAAGGCACTAGATGTTGCACTGCTCTGCAGCCACTGATAGCCTCTTCTCAAGCCATTAATTCTCAGACCACCCTGAACTGCATTTGTGTCTGAGTTTTCTCATCCATGTGATGGGAAAAAGTGCTCACCACTTCCCTCACAGCATGTTTCAGTTCATTCATTAATGTTTGGAAGGACCAGTGAGACCATTTCATACCTGCACTATAGAAAGATCAAGTCTTAATTATTATTAGATGGCTGCAGGCTTAATTATTCTCACTCTTCTACCTGATACCAGTAGAGTTAAACTTTAAAATCCCCAATTATTCCATTCCAAAAGAGAATAGAACACGTGATGTTTATAGCTCAGTACAACTGGGCTGGGGCAGCCCCAAACACAGATACAGGCTGGGTGGAGAGTGGCTTGAGTAAAGCCCTGAAGAGAAGGATTTGGGGGTGTCAGTGGATGAGAAACTCAACATGAGCCAGCAGTGTGTGCTTGCAGCCCAGAAGCCAACCCAACCCTGGGTTGCATCAAGAAAAGTGTGGCCAGAAGGTCAAGGGAGGTGATTCCAACCCAAACTGCTACATGAGTCTAAGATTTTGCACCTCTACTGGTCTCTGTTTGGCCCCACCTGGAACCCTCAACATAAGAAGGACATTGAGCTGTTGGAGCAGGTCCAGAGGAGGGCCATCAAGATGATGAGAGGACTGGAGCACCTCCCTTATGAGGACAGGCTGAAGGAGTTGGGGTTGTTGAGCCTGGAGAAGGCTCAGGGGGGACCTCAGAGTAGCTTCTCAGTACCTGAAGGGGACTACACAAAGGGTGGGGTAGAACTTTTATAGGGTCCAGGAAAGCCGGACTAGGAGGAACGGATGGAAATTGGAAGAGGGGAGATTTAGGCTGGAGAGAAGAAAGAAGTTCTTTGCTGTGAGGGTGTTGAGACACTGGAAGAGGTTGTCCAGAGAGGTTGTGGAAGTCCCCTCAATCCCTGGAGGTGTTTAAGGCCAGGCTGGATGAGGCATTGAGCAACCTGGTGTAGTGGGAGGTGTCCCTGCCCATGACAAGGGGGTTGGAACTAGATGATCTTTCAGGTCCCTTCAAACCCAAACCATTCTATGATTCCACAGCATAATTTTTCATGCAATGATCTTTACTTTCAGATTTAAATCTAGGGGGTTTTTTTAATTTAAAATTTGCTGGAAAGAGCCACATTGCTCCCAGCATACATCAAGGTGGCTGAGCACTCCTGATGGCAGCTCACAGATGTTCTTAACTTCAAAAATTCTCTCTCACTCCCCACGATCAACGGGTTAAATGCCTGAACTATTCAATTAGAGGCACAAAGCACTTGCCTCTGTTATTGCTGTTATAATCAGGCCTTTGCTGAAGTACCTGTAACATTTGTGTTATAGAAAAGCATAATTGAGGCTGTTGATTTATTAGCCAAGTTGGTTTGTGTTTGATGGCACTCCTGAGTGTGTGTGGCATTGTAGATGCATTTAAAAAGTCATTGAAATTAATGCTACATTAATTACTGATTCTCTCAAACTACTCCAGCATATGCTGCTATTAATTGCACCCATTATCACAAAATAAACATCTCTTTATGCAAGCAAATGATGCTTCATCTTAATATTCTTGATTTTGATATCCTCCTTCCCAGCTGTTGCTACTTCTGGTTTAGTGTTTTTTCCTACAAAGAGCACCTGTTAATTATAAGGTATTTAGTATCCTCATATCCTATAGAGGAAGAAAAAAAAGCTAACCCTCCCAAAATATAATGGGATATTAACCCTCTGAATAATTTGCTAAAGTCTAGGACTTCTGCAAGAATTACCCCTCTTGAATACATTGAGTTTTTTCCTCCTTTTACTTGGATAATAAATAAAATCATAGAATAGTTTGGGTTGGAAGGGACCTTAAAGATCATCAGGTTCCAACCCCCCTGCCATAGGCAGGGCCACCTCCCACTCATCACATTCACCTTCCTGGTAAGATTTGTGCTGCAATGATGATATTTGTGTTCAAGAAACTAGTAAGGGAGTATTTCCTTAAGTATTTATTTGGTTTTTGAGGACAAGAATTCCCTTTATAGTAAGCCCCCAAAATCTTGGGTGACTTAACTATCTGAGAAAGTAATTTTGGATTTAGTTTTGCTTTGGCCCAACGAATGATTACTGCCTGCTCTGTAAACCTGCCACTTCTTAGCCAGCCAGTTCCATGGTGAAAATCTTTAATCAGCAAGGACAAGCCTGGCTTTTAAAGTGCCAGTTTCCTTTGAAAAGTGTCTCATTATAAATCACACTATAAGGTTGTATCGATCTCCTTGCAGATTTATCGTCTTTCAGTTTAGATTTTCTCAATTACAAGCAGAAGGTTTGTGCAGGGAGAGAAAACGAATCTCTTTACAGTTTTCATCTTTGCAGATATGAACTCAGGTTATACAATTTTTATGGTGGTTTCTTTTTTTTTTTTATCCCCTTCCCTGCACTCTATCATCTGCTGAAGATCCATCTGGACCAAACTTGGTCGTGAGTCACTGTATTGTCATTAACCCCTTCCCACAAATGGCTTAAGTAATCATATCTGAGGGCAGGATTCCTGGCAATGGGAATATGATTACCATTCCTTTCACTGATGTGCAGTGGGAGAGCCCATCTGCTGGTCTTTTGGCCATTAGCTGTGGTGAGACTTCAGGCATTAGCTGTAGCAAAGATTTTGGATTTAATGCACAGAGAAATGCAATTTGTGATGCTCAGTGGTGCTTTAGTTTTCAGTTGCTTCTCAGGGTGGCATCCACAGGCTTGAGGGAGATGTCTGATGGGGTAATATGTTGATAGGCTCCCTCCCTTCTTGCATCTCCCGCCTCCTGCTCAAGGCATAACCATCTGTGAGAGCTGGGAAGGGTTCCATCTGGAGTTTGGGGGAAGGCTGGCAACACAGCCAAAACATTTTTTGGAGTGGGGACCTAGATATTTTGTTCCTATGAGAATATGACTGTAGATCAATTAATTTCCTCTATAAATAGTGGATAGCCCAAGAGCCCTCTGTGTTCTCCAGCATGGCAGCAGGCAGTGTGCCATGATCTCCTCCTGAGTGAAGACACCTCTTTAAGGTTCTACTGCTCTACTCCTTGAGGCTGGGAGATTTTTTGCCACCACAGATTTTCAGTAAGTGACTAACAGCATGCTGAACTTTGAATAAGTGATAGAAAGGCTTGATTGTGCAAATATTTAATCCTTTAGACATAAACTGCTGACCAAGCCTGGGATTAGGATTGGATCCAGCCACACTGAGAAGTTTAGAAACCAAGAAGGTCCTTTCTGAACCTTGTGACTCAATGGAAGAGTCTCCTTGACAGTCTGATCCTGGCTTCTATGCAACAACACACCTTAACATTGAATCTCATGTTCTTTGTCAGAAGAGGTCTCTTGTACTGTTCATAAAAGAATCTGACCAAGAGAAAATCATTTGGCAAACTCAGTTTTCACATTTAAAATGTCTGTAGGCACTGAGCAACCTGGTCTAGTGGGAGATGTCCCTGCCCATGGCAGGGGGGTTGGAACTAAATGATCTTTGAGGCCCCTTCCAACCCGGAGTATTCTATGATCTATTCTGCTTAAAGCTTTGACAAGGAATTTTTTTGTCTGCTGTCTGGGTGAGCACTTGTGATCTCTCCTTATCCCTCACAGCTCCCTTGTTTAACACTCTATTTTCTTCCAATTAAATAAGCACTAGCCAGATTATAGTGCTTATTATTCTATTTTTTTTCATCTTTGAATTATGCTGTCTTTAGGGGAGCCAAAATAAAAGAGGAAATCCTTTTTTTGGTAAAACAGATGCTCATCTGTTGGCAATTTCAACATTCTCATCAGTAATTTGGAGCCAAAATCTATGTATCATTGATATATTTTGCTTTGCCTCAACCAATATTTGTATATAGGAAAAAATAGCCCAAAACCTGGGATTGATGCAAGACTGTTATTCTTTTTGCTAGTAACTAATGATATAAATCATAGAATTATAGAATCATAGAATGGTTTGGGTTGCAAAGGACCTTAAAGATAATTTAGTTCCAATCCCCCTGGCAAATTGGAACACAAAGAATTTCTGAAGTTAGTTCAGTCAAACTTCTAGTAAACTTCACCTGAAAAAGATTTTCTAAGCATTGTACAAAAGCCATTATTATTGGAGATACTTGAAAATAGGCTAGAGAAAAACTTCAAAATATATCCTGAGATTAATTATGCATCAGGAGATGAAATAATACATCTTTTTCCCTCTGATGTGGCAGATTCTGCAACTCAGGCCTCTTTTGTACCAATACTGACTAATTTAATCAGCAACTATTATTATTATGTGCTTCTGCATGTATCAAATAGAGCTTTTTAATTTAGGCTTAATAAGTCATTCTGCTGCACTGTTAAATACAAATTGGTTGCTATGAGGAACAGTAAGTGACTGCTCACAGTAGGCAAAGACAGCAAAGCTAGCTATTATGTAATTAAATCAAAAATATAGACCACTGAAATTGCAGGCATTTTTTTATGCATCTCAAAATGCTTTAGCAGAAGGGGAAAATTAAGCAATTGAATGAGATAAGAGTTAGCTTTTATTATATGATGTTGCTTTCTAAATATTTTGATGTCCAACTTTGACACATCTGATTTGTTATATATACATAGTAAATGGTGAAGTAGTCTCTTCTAGTGGAATCAGAGTCAATATATAGTGGGATGGGCTTTGAATTACTGTTTTTCTGGGGTTTTTGTTTGTCTGGTCATTTTTTTATAGAATCATAGAAAGATCAGTGTGAGCAGCAGGTCAAGAGA
>VZTY01003040.1:0-18259 GCA_013400935.1 Turnix velox
CTCTGCACCCATTCACTTTGGTGCAGTAAACTGGGATCTCCCCAGCCAGGGGTCACATGTAAGCTCCTGGATCAGGATCAGGGCAACACTGGGGCTGTGACAGTCCAGTATGAGGGGGTTTCCCACCCCATGCTGGATATCACTGCTCAAGAGAGCTCCCTGTCCTTAGCAGCTTCTCCTCCTCTGTCCCCAGCTGATGTCACCCTGGACCCAGATACTGCCAACCCCTTCCTCATCCTGGCTGGTGACCAGAGAGGTGTGGGACGGGGAGATGCATGGACCTCACTGCCCAACAGCCCGCAGAGGTTTGACACAGAGCCGTGTGTGCTGGGCAGCCAGGGCTTTGCCACGGGGAGGCACTGCTGGGGGGTGGAGGTGGCTGAGGGGGGTGACTGGTGGGCCATAGGGGTTGCCCAGGAGTCTGTCAGGAGGAAGGGGATTCTCAGTTTTACCCCTGAGGAGGGGATCTGGGCTGTGGGGCAGTGGTTTGGTCAATACTTTGCTTTCACTGACCCTGACTGGACGCCCCTGAGCCTCACCTGCCCCCCCAGGGCCATCCAGGTCTGCCTGGACTTCACAGCTAGGCTGGTGGCATTTGCTGATGCTGAAAATGAATCCCCAATCTTTGCTTTCTGCCTGGCTTCGTGTCCTGGGGAGGCATTTCATCCCTGGCTTTGGGTGGGGATGGACTCATGGCTCAAGATATGCCCGTGACACAGGACATGGCTGCAGGGGGGAGACCAAAATTCAAACACTGAGCACTGGGAGACTCATCTGCTCCTTTCATGGTTCCTCTGGCCACCATGTGGAAGGACTGGCAGCTCTTGGAGGTGGACACTACCAAAGAACTTTCTCCACCCTTCCACCCCTCCGCTGGGACTGCAGCAACCACAGGGAGCATGGAGCTGGTGCCAAGTGCCTGAAGTAGCAGCAAGTGCTACTGTCAGACTGCTCTGTATAAAGCTATGAAATATACAGGAGGTTCAAACTTCTTAAAAGATGCTGGAGTAATGTCTCTGGCTTTTTTTAATTAAGCTTAATAATTAAGCTAAAACAAACCAGCCCAAACACAGCTGGACACTGGAGCTCATGATAACACTTATCTCATCCAAGCCTCTCCTTGGCCGTGTGTCAGATCTCACTGCAACGCAGATGGAGTGTATTTCTTATGATAAAGCACCAGTGGAAGCCACAGGGACAGCCAAGGATGGTGAGAAGGAGACTGAGAAGTGTGTGAAGTCCTCAGGGAGGTGATTCCCACAGATCTGCCCTTCTCTGAGCCGCCTGGGAGGGTCTGACTCAGCAGATGTCACCTGAAAGGACACATATCCTGACTCCTCCTTTGTCAGCCCATCCAGAAAAGTGTTCTACTTGGAGAATTTACCAGCATTTTCTTTCAATCTTGTTTTAATTTGCATCCCCCAGTCCCACCCCAACCTGGGGGCCCAAGGGGCTCACAGTGACCAGAGTGATGGAGGGAACATGCAGGGGAAGGGGAAACCATGGAGGAATGGGCCGAGAAGGGTATAAAAGGGACTCATGGGTAACGTGATGAGGACACTGGTCACTTGTGTGTGGCCACAGTGAGGGAAAGGAGAAGGCGGATGAGAGGGGTGAAGACAGATGAGGAGAAGAATGAGAATGGTGATGGGGATGAGGGAGAGGATGGGGAGCAGACAGCAGGATGTCTGCTGCTGAGGTGCCACATCCACCAGGGCTGTGCATACATTCTGCTGCTGTCATCTCAGCTGCTGTCTCCAGCCTCTTGCTACAAGCTAAACTGTCCCTGTAGGTGAGGGAGGCTGGGAGAGGACACAGCAGGCAGCTGACCTCAGTGGACCAGAGGGATATTCCATACCATGCAGCATCATCCCAGCAATAAAACTTGGTGTGGGGGAAGAAGCTTTTATAAGGTCGAGTTGCTCAAGGACTGGCAGGGCATTGGTCTGGTGGGAGGTGGTGAGTGAACACTTTTGTGTCACTTTTATTAACTCTCTCCTGTTCCTTCATTCGTTTAGTTGTCTTTATCTTGGACCACAATAGGCTTTTATCTCACTTTTGCTTTTCCAGTTATCTCCTCCATCGTGCTATAGGGGCAGCACTCAGCTGTTGGTCAGGGGTGACCCACCATAATCCACAGAAGAGAAAAGCAGTAGAGAGCTTGTACCCTTCCTCCTCTGTAGGACATTTCCTTGCAGCTTTTGTTCAATATTACATGAATATGAAAATTTCCATCCCATAATAGAAATACAGTAGCAGCTGACATCAGAAAAGCAAGCAGAGAAACATTAGGTTGATGGTGTGACTCAATGACCTTAAAGGTGCCTTCCAACCCAGGTTATTCTAAGATTCTCTGACTCTGTTCAGTGGTGATCTATGGACCTGGGAAGTGGGGACAGCTCAGTGGCAAGAACAGAAAGCAGCAGGAATTGCAAAACCAAGCTCTTTTCTCTTCCTCTAATCTCCTTGTCTGGTCTATGCAGCACCTTTCCCTACAAGTGTTGAAGCTGTCACACAGCTCTCCAGAAGAGCCATCCCTATTTTTCCTGGCAGGCCAGGAAGCATCCCATGTCTATACCACAAACAATCAGCTGAGCTCATGTACAGAAATTGTTTCTTGCCAACCAAGCTGCAGTCCCTCCCTCAAGGCTGGAGACCCAGAGTACGCTGAGGAAGATCTGCCTCTGTTTCCAAGCAGAGGAAGGGGCAGACATTTGTGTGCTGGATCCTTTTCCCAGGATGTAAAATGGTGATGCCTGAGGGGCCATACAAGGGCTCCTCTTGGGTGCAACCCTCCCTCCATCACTGAGCAGAAGCAAGATGTGGTGGAGCTGATCTCTGGTTGAGACTTTTCCAAAGAGAGTAGTGTGGTAGCACGGATGTAGTGAGGGTCATGCAAAGGACAGGAGATGGAATTGGCTGCTCAGGAAGCCACAACTCCCTCCCCACAGCTGGAAATGCTGATAGAGGGCTTGGGCAGTGCTGCTACCAGTACTGTCACCAGCACTGCTGCCATTACTGCCATCAGCACTCTCACCAGCAACTTCTCCTTGAGCAGGAAAGCACAGGCTGGAGGGTCCACAGGTGAGTTCTAGGGGACTGATGCCCATTGGGACTGGGTGTTCAGGGCAGCCACCTCTGTGCATAGGGGATGATTATTACTTTGTGAACCCAAATCAAGCAGAGGGCTCTGCTGGGTAAGAGCATATTCTGGGAGCTTCCACCATCACACAGCTTTTCTGGGCTGTGGTGGATGTGAATAAGGCCTTGAAGGGACATGGACACTGCAGAGCTACTGCTTTTGTAGTGGTGAGAGCAGCAATGCCACACCAACAAAGGAGACACCACTCCTGTGGGGAGATGTGTCCATCAGATTCTCCCTCCCATGGAGAAGGATGAAGTGAAAGAGGATGAAATAGCCAAGACTGTAGAGGCTGGAGAAGAGAAGGCTGTGAGGAGACCTTCCAGTGGCCTCCCAGTGCCTGAAGGGGCTCCAGGAATGCTGGAGAGGGGCGGTTTGCCACATGGAGCCACAGGACAAGGGCAAAGTTTAGATTATTGTAACTATAATTAGAGCAGGGCAGGTTTGGATGAGACATTAGGAAGAAGTTCTTGCCCATGAGAGTGGTGTGACTCTGGTTCCCTAGAGGGATGGTGGAGGCCCCATCAAGACTGGAGACATCCAAGACCAGGCTTGCTGAGGCTCTGAGCAACCTGATCTAGTGCAGGATGTCCCTGTCACTGCAGGGGGTGGCACTAGATGGCCTTTGAAGGGCCCTTCCAGCCCAACACATTCTCTGAGTCTATGAAAAGAGCAGAGATGGTGTCTCCTTGCCTATTCCCCTGCCCTCCAAGGATGAGATGACAGGTTGGGTGCTAGCAGTAGTTGTGGGACTGATGCCTCCTTTCCATCCCTTTGGTGAGAAGATATGGGGCTCAGGGAGGTCCCAAAGTGTCTGGTGGGGGATGCCAGTTCTCTTGTGAATGGTGTTTGTGTGAACAGAAAGGTGACCTGTAGGTTCATGCCTGCCTGTGCCTACACCTCTTGGTTCTCTCCTCCAGATTCCTGCCATGCTTCTATTTGTCCTTCTGGCCCTGCTGTCCCCAGCCAGCACTACCAACCCAGGCCAGCCCTGCCTCTCAGAGATGAATAAGATCAAGGACATCCTGGAGGTGAACTGCACAGGGCAGGGTCTCAGTGCCGTGCCCCCAGACCTGCCCATGGACACAGGCATCCTGCTGCTCAGTGCCAATCACCTGGTGAGGGTCTCCACTGCTGCATTCCTGCCCCTCAAGGAGTTGCAGGACCTTGACCTGTCTGACAACGGGCTGGAGTATCTGCACACTGGGTCCCCCATGCCATCCCTGAGGGAGCTGATCCTCTCTCAGAACTCTCTGAAGGCTCTGCCCACCCTGCAGGGGCTGCCAGTCCTCACCCGCCTGGCCATGGCCCACAACTTCTTGACAGCACTCAGCCCAAGGGCTTTCCGCTCTCTGCCGCGGCTGCAGGACCTGGACCTGCGAGGGAACCAGCTGAGGACGCTGCACCAGGACACCTTTGAGGGGCTGAAGGAACTCAAAGACTTGGACATCTCAGACAACCTCCTGGAGGAACTCCCCAAGGATCTGCTGCAGGATCTGCATAAGCTGGAAACCCTCTGGCTTTCAGGGAATCGCCTGCGAAACCTGCCCACCGGCTTCTTCCCTGAGGGCCACCTCTTTGCCTACGTCTTCCTCACAGAGAACCCCTGGCACTGCGACTGCCACCTGCACTACCTGCGCCGCTGGATCCTGCACAACGAGGGCAGCGTCTACCAGCCTGAGAGGGGCCTCGGGAAGACAAAGGTGGAGGTTGCCCCGGAGAAGGTGATGTGCCACAGCCCCCCTGAGCATCAGCAGAGGCCTGTCATCCGTTTCAAGCCCAGCTGCCAGAACGTGGGGGATATGGATGAAGAGGAAGAGTATGAATATGGTGATGAGGAAGACACGGTGGCAAAAGTTACCACGGCCTCCCCCCACCATCCATCCACCTCCAGGGAACAAACTACCATTCCTTCTGCAGTTACCTTGCCTGCTCTCACTACTGCAGGACCTCACCTCACCTCTGCCCTCACCCTGAGCACTTCACTTGCGAGCACTAGAGCTCCCAGCACCACCACTCCTGCTCCAACTACTCCTACCATCACACCCACGCAGACCTCCAGCACTGCTGCTCCTGCCACCACCTCACACAGACCCAGTGCCCTCATCCACACCCCCTCACTTCCAACCACTGCAAGCACCAGCCCTCCCAGCACCAGCAGCCAGCCCCACACCACACTCACCACCAGCACCACCAACGCTGACGCCACTGTCACAGTGTCCACAGCCCTGTTTTCCACTTCATCTGCAGCAGTACCTTCTACTGCTGTGCCAGAGGCCTCTTCCATTGCCAGATCTTCAACTCCTCCTCTGAGATCTACCACACCGGTCATATCCACTACCATACTTTCCACTCACAACCCCACAAGACTAGGTCCTGTGAGCACCACAGGCTTCACCCAGCTGGCACCTTCCCCTGCACCTCCCCCCCTCTGTCCCTGCTCCATGCCAGGACTGGCTGTGCCCGTGCTGCAGTCACAGGCAGGTGGGGAGGGTCCACAGTGGGGGAGGTGGGTGCTGAGGCACTGCTGCCTCTTGCACTGGCTGCTCTACCTGGCCTCCTTGGCTTTGCTGGTCCTCATCATGCTGGTTCTTGCAGGCTGGCTAGTGTGGATGTGTCTGATGGGACAATCCTCCTGGCATAAGTCCCTGCAGGCAGAGTATCCATTGCTGGGGTTGGGGGAGTCAGGAGGAAGCCCTGTGATCAATCTCAGCACTTCCCACAGTCCCCTCCAGCACACCACATTCTGTACCATTAAGGAAGTGGAGCTGTGCCCTGAAATAACTTACTGCACCATTAAAGACCTGGGGATGCAGCACCATCCTCCTGCAAGTTCCACCTTCCGCACCACAAAAGAGTTGTGGGTCCACCACAGGCCTCCAAATGCTTCCAGGGATTTACTGGTGAAAAACCTTGGCTCTCTGAGGACCCCTTCTGCTTACAGCCTGGACAGAGGTACTGAGGCCATCGGTAGGGTCAGAGTGAAATATACTGGTGGCACCTTGTAAATACTTCAGTGTGTTTAGAAAAAGAGATGGAAGGTCATGGCTCTGCTTCATGTGCCCTCATTTTTCCAAGGGAAAAAGCTACTTGTTCATGGAGAAGCCACCCAGCTCCTCTCCCTGGTATTACTCTCCCACACCCTGTGGTTTCCATGTCTGAAATAGTGACTGGGGTACTTGTCAGGGAGAGATGTCCTAAACTGGCTGTGCTGGAAGTGACTTAAAAATTCAAAGTTGTATCACATTTTAAGAAAAGGCACAGTGTGAAGTGCAGCTGATGTGCCAGGAACACTTTCCAACATGGTTCTCCAGGCTGCAGAACCTGCAATTTTAGAGTCAGCAGGTTCTAAGATGGAAAAAGCCAGCATGGAGAAAGAGGTGATGTGAAGATACTGTAGCCAAACTCTGCAGGGAATGGGAATTTATGGCACTCAGAACACTGATAAGCTGCACAGACACCCTGCGCCACCAGTTTCTTGGGTTTTTGTAAAATTCATGCCCTTAAGTAGAACTTTGTGCTTTAGAATGTGATTGTAATACCATATCACAGCTCTATCCTAAAGGCTACTCATATCCAAAATGTGATCATCCCACACTGAATCTGAACTATGAGGTTTTGCTTGTCTGTACCTTTAAATGTGAAGTGAGGAAGTTTCACATCAGCCCTAACAAAGGTAGGAGTGAGCAGAGTCACTCAAGCTCCACTTGAGAGGCAAAAAACAGCATGAAGATGGCTTAAGAATAGAGAGATATTAGGAGAGATACCTTCACAGATGAGCTAGGGGGACACCATCATGAACCATCACTGACTTCTTGGGCCAGTTGAGGGTCCAAGCCTCTCCCCCTGCCCCAAAGGCAGTGAGTGAGATGTGAACACTGGGTTACACTGAGTGATTCTTGGGAAACCTTTCTATGGGGCTGCTCTATGCTACTCTATTATACAAATTGCTTTCTGCTGCTGTAAGACTTGCATGTGCTTTGCACACAGGGTGTTGTCATGGATGATCCAAAAGACCCTGCAATTCTCTTGCTTCAATAAACCACAATGTTCACTAATCCAGACATGAGCTCATTGAACAAGGCTAGAGACTTCTTAAATCTAAATATGACAATTCATTGAATGTGACATGACAGAAAGTGCACCAGACCATTGTCTATTTGTAATTGTGTTAGACCGATACATCAGCCATGACAGGACCTATAGTACCAAACTGGGCATCACCCAGAATCTGTGCCTGGCCACTTCCAGGCCCCCTTATATCTGGGGACAAGCTGGAAATCAAGGGAGGGGTTATTTTCTGACCAGTTCCTTTACTCTTCAATGCAACACTGGTCAGGTGCCTGGTTTCATTCCATCAGATCCCCTGTAGTCCTGGCAGAGTGGAGTGGACAAAAGATTTGCCCTCAGTACTTGGGATAATGAAGACAGAGAGGAAAAGTCCACTTAGGCCCAGCTGTATGGTCCCCAAATGTATGGTCCTTCATACAAGCATCCCCCAGGGAAAAACTCACATATTAAGTTCAGTGACTGGTAGATTTCCTCAGCATGGCCCATAGGAGAATCACAGCCAGGCTCTTCTCAGTGACATCCAATGATAGGACTTGGGGCAGTGGGTGCAAATTGGAACATAGGAGGTTCCACAGAAATATAAGAAAAAAGTTTCCATGGTGAGCGTGACAGAACAATGGAGCAGGCTGCTCAGAGAGGTTGTGGAGTTTCCTTCTATAGGGACATTCAAAACCTGTCCGGAGAGTTCCTGTGTGACCTGGTCTAGGTGTTCCTGCTCCAGCAGGGGGACTGGACTAGAAGGTCTCTCGAGGTTCCTTCCAATCACTGATATTCTGTGATTCTGAGTAATATGTTTGGTCATAAGTGACTTAAAAGGCCATCTAGTGAGCAGTAGATCAGGTTCCTCAGTTTTTCACCACCCTCACAGGGAAGAACTTCTTCCTAATGTCTAATCTAACCCTGCTCTGCTCTGGTTTCACACCATTGCCCCTTGTCCTATTGCTCTGGGCTGGCTGGAAATGGAGGAGGGCAGGAAGCTTCTCAGGGCTATGGATGTTACTTGCAATGGATTACACCGGGATAAAATGGCCAAGGGGTGCCTCTCAGACACACTCAAACACCCTCCATCCTGCCCAATGAACCATGGGTTCCCTCCTCCCACTGATACCCAGAGACCCAAGACGTCCTGGTCCCGACTCACCACCTATCCAGGACATGCAAGCTGTTGGTCTCCTGTTCTCCTGTTCCTTGGGAGAAGCACCCAGGAGTCCGGGTTCCCCAGCAGGAGCAAGACCCACAGGGGCAGTTCAAGAGCTACTTTTATTGAACTCAGGAGTAGGGTGGAAATTGGGTTTCAGGGCAGGGGAGCACAGGGTTGCAGTGTAGGAAGTTTTTGTGTCCCATGGGGTCCCCACAATCTAGGACATGTACCCTGGGGGATGGGAGGAGATTCTGGGAATCACAGGAAGAGTCCATCCTGGGGAAAGGATGTCAGAGGAATTTTGTCCCATGGACACTACCTGGGGGTCCCAGGATGGGAGGCACATTTTTTTAAGCCCCCTCTAAGTATTATTGGAATTGTCAGATTCCAATCTCAAAGGGTCCTCAGGGCAGCTAGGGCCACGTAAGGCAGGAGGTACAGTGAGGACACAAGCCTGGAGGTCAGTGTAAGCATGGGGCAAGGTGCCCCGAGTGATCCAGCGCCGGGTGCCTGGCTGATAGGCATGGATCAAGTGGGTGTCCTTGTAGGTCTCATGACTGTACCCACCCAGTACAAGCAGTTCTCCCCCCAGCACAGCTGCACACCCAACTACATGGGCAAGGGGCAAGGGGCTGAGGAGGACCCAGATGTCCATCTTGGGGCTATAGACCTCAAAGGCCAGCTGGTCCTTGTAGCCAGTCTGCCCATCCCTCTGACACAGCCCCCCGGCCACATAGAGCTGCCCACCTGCCTCCTCCATGATGTGCCCAGCTCGCTGACCATGCATGGGGGCCAGAAGCATGGCAGTAGCTCCTGGGATGTAGCGCAGCAAGGACGCTTGGCACTGGCATGTCTCATCACTCCCCCCTGACACGTAGAGGGCACCATCCAGGACACATGCTGCATGTCCACACAGAGCCATCGGCAGGGACTGGCATCTCCTGGACAAGGAGAGAAGGAAGGGTGAAGGGCAAGTTAAAAAGGGCTGCCAAATGGTGACTGCCTAGAAGTTCCTCCAAAGGCAATGCTGGCCAAAACCTATGAGCCCCAATGGGTAGTGTAAGTTCACACATATTGGATGCCCATGGGGCACTGCTACTCAACTCTTTGTTGCCCCCAAAAGACATTATTAGTCAACCTACAATGGATGATCTCAATGGACAATATTGACAATACCCAAAAGACCACCCAAAGAACACAGTTGGAGGTATTTAAATGATTCCTTCCATTTGCACATGACCAACAGACTCTCAGAAAATGCTCTAGGCCAAAAATTCATCTTCTACCCAATAGGCAACAGTGGGTCAACACTCAAGATCTCCTAAGGGACACAGAATGTGTTGACTTGGAAGGGATATTCAAGGCCACCTAGTCCCTCCTCCTGCAGTGAGCAGGGACATCCTGCACTAGATGAGGTTGCTCAGAGCCTCAGCAAGCCTGGCCCTGAATGTCTCCAGGGATAGGGCCTCCACCACCTCTCTGGGCAACCTGGGCCAGTGTTTCCCCACTCTCTTCCTCATGTCTCGTCTGACCCTGCCCTGCTCTAGTTTCAAACCACTGCCCCTGGTCCTGTGTCTCCATGCCCTGGCAAACAGCCCCTCCCCAGCTTTCCTGGAGCCCCTTCAGGTACTGGGAGGCAGCTGTGAGGTGTCCACGGACCTTTCTTAGGTTTGCTCAACACCCAGATCTCCCTCAAGGTTCATTCTCCATTGGAGGAGACTCAGTAATCCAAAAGCCTCTCAGAAGGCACCTCTGGCCATGCAAGGGCCTTCTAGAGCAGAGGAGGGCAGATGTCCACGTGGAGTGGACTCACCTCCAGGTGTCATTGGCCATGTCATAGCACTCCACAGTGTCTGTGCAGTAGAGCTCGCCCGTGTTGCCACCCAGGGCATAGATGAAACCCCCAAGTGCCACCGCAGCAAAGTAACTTCGTCCACAGGACATGCTGGCCAGGTGCTCCCAGGTGTTGTCCATAGGCCGATACCTATGGACACAGAGGGGCAAGAGATCACTCGTTACCTACAATGCTCAATAACTCAACTGTAACCAGTCAACTTCCTAATGCCTTGCAGCTACACTGTCCCATCACATGGGGGTATCCTCTCTTTCTGGGAAACACCAAACCCTCAGGCATCTCCAGATAGGAACATCCCTGCCCCACCCCCAAAAAGCTTGCACAGATCCTCAGTAAAAGAACACGTCTTGATCCTACACCAAACCCAACCCACAATGCCTTGGGTCCACTTGCCAATCTCAATGCCAAAATGCCTTGGGTTCACCAGGCAGCTCCACCAACAACACTGAGCCCACAGTGTCCTGGTGCCACATGGCCTCCAGGTCCTTCATAGCCTCACCTGTAGACACTGGCCAGGGTGTCACGAACCCCATAGTAGCGCTTTCCACCCAGGACGTAGAGGACGTTGCCCACCACAGCCACAGCGTGGCGGAAGCGAGGGCCATCAGGGAATCGTCCCAATGTCCTCCACTCCACCTGCTTCACCAGCCCCACAGCACTCAGGAAGCGGTGGGCAAACCAGAGGTGTGTGCTGGGCTTTCGGGCAGCCAGGTTGGACGTCATTTTGTCTCCACCACAAACCACCAGGACCTCTTCCAGAGAACGCACTCGACATGGCAGCTGGGCCATGGGGGCCAAACTTGCTACAATGAGCTCATGGAGGAGCTTTGGGTCAGCTACTCCTGCAGTCACTGATGGGACCTTCTTCAGCTCCCGGCCAGACATAAGAGCAAAGCGAACACATGAGAGGACTTCCTTGGCTAGATCCTCTCGGCCATCTCCATTGGCCATAAGCCACCGGGATGCTGCTTCTAGGGCCTCCAGTTCATGAAGGACATTGAGGCCATCAGAGCGGAGGAGGTGGATGAGAAGGTGTGAGGGAAGATCAAGGAAGGCTGATGTGGCCACCACGCTGGGGAAGGTGGCCAGGATGTAGTCCTCTGCTGTGCGGCTCACCTGGGCCAACCCATAAGCTGCAGCAAAGGCCAACACATCCAGGCCAGTTTCCGGGGTCAGGCCATGGGTGAAAAGATCCAGGCAGAGGGTGAGGAGTCCCCAGGACTGGTAGCGCAGGGAGGTCTCAGCTGCCTCCAAGACCAAGGGCCATGGCCCTGTCACAGCCCCTGTGTAGGCGAAGGAGAGGAGGAGGTGCAGCTCAGCTGGGGACAGCCCAGTAGTCAGTGGGGCAGTGGGGTCATGAGTGGCCTCTCGCATGGGACAAGTGAAGAGGGCTCGGAAGAAGTCACAGGAGCAGCTCAGGGCCAGGCGCTGGACTAGGGAGAAGGAGAAAGAAGCCCGTGGGCAGAAAGGACTCTGCACTGTGCAACACAAGAGGTGGAGAGGCCCCATAAAAGCCAAGGAGATGAGCCCCACCAGCACCTCCCTATGCCTACTTGGAGCCTCAGCACCTGCCAAGGGATCCAGCTGCCCCAGTGTGCCCTGTCCCCTTCCCAGACCCTCCCCAGTGACCCTCACCTCCAGCTTACCTGGAATGACCTCATCCCCTGCCTGGAGCTGGAGGTCACAGCCCAAGCCCTTGGCGTGGAGTTGTTCCATGGCTCTTAGTGTCTCCCACTGCTCCTCCAGGGGTTTGGGACCCCCCTCCTGTGAGTTGCTCTCCAGTTGCAGGGCACAGGCGGCCACCACCCGGGGGACCCCCAGGGCCTGGGCAGCCTCCTCCACCTCCTTCTCGTGACCACGAGGCACGTTTCCACCATAGGCAAAGGCCAGCACGGCCCGCCAGCCCCGCAGTGTGGCCCCAGGTGGCAGGGGGACATGAGGGGGGGGGCCCTGGCGCAGCTCTCTGGTCCTGCCCTCCAGAAAGTGGAGGAAGAAGGAGCTGATGGAGGCCAGGACCACAGCATGGGCCACATCACCCTCTGGGCCCACAGACACATCCACCAGCTGTCCTGCTGCGCGGAGGTGGTCAGCTGTGGACAGGAAGTGTTTGGCATGGGCTCTGTCTCGCAGACTCCACTGTGCTGGGGCTGGCCCCTCTGCAACCCACATCTTACCTGTGGGAAAACACAGAGCAGGGGGTCAGGGTGCTGCTGTCCCCATAGCTAAACCCCACAGCACAAGTCCTGGCTGGAGACACAGGGTCCCTCTACTGGCACTGTCACCTGGTGAAATCCACAGGATCCATCACCAGAACCTCTACCCCATAGCCGAGGCCACCAGGAACTACCACTGCCCCAGAGCTGAATTTAACACCCCTTGGCAAAACTACAGCCCCATAGGTGAGACCAGCAGGGTCACATCACTGCCACAGAGCAGAGACCGATGTCCCTCATCTGCCTCATCACTCAGGATGAATGTCATTGTTATTGTCAGCCAATGTCATTGTCCCTGCTGAAAGCCACAGCACAGTAACTCGGTCTGCTGTCCCCCACCAGTCCTTCTGCCCCAGAGCAGAATCCCTTACATCCTTCTCCAACCATTGCCCCACCGTGGTGCTGCAGCAGCAGCAAAGCCACAGATTCCCAGCACAGCTCCTGGGCAAAGCCATCTGTCCCATGTCGCGCTGTCTGTCCTGTGTCACGCTGCGTGTCCTGTGTCACGCTGCGTGTCCTGTGTCGCGCTGCACTGTGTTGTCAGGAGCTGCTGCGGTGCCCACCCTGCGCCCTCCTGCCCCCACGGGGGCGTGTGGATCCTGGCACAGAGCTGCGTCACACCGTGTGGCACTGTGTCTGTCACACCGTGTGGCACTGTGTCACACAGTGGGAAATTGTGTCACACCACACCGTGCTGCACGGTCGCTCCCCATCCCCCGCCTGGCCCCAGCACAAGGTGCTCTCACGCTGCGCGTCCCCGCACTGCCGCCCTGCAGCGCCGGCCGCTGGATCGCTGCGCGGTGCGGTGCGGTGCGCCCCGCGGTGTGTGCCGTGTTGTGCTGTGCTGAGCTGTCCCCCCTTACCGCCTGCCGCTGCTCCGGGAAGCTCCTGTGACCCCCCAGGAATGTGTCCGAGTAATTATAGCTCAGACAGGACACGTGGCCCGGGCTGGGAGCTGGGAGAGGAGCAGGCAGAGGGAGTTCCATGACCCTGGCATGGGGTGGTTGGGACTCTGGGGTTCCCCGAGGACAGGCCACAGAGCAGGTGGAAGTTTGGCAGGTAAGTAGTGTGAAGCTGCAGGCAGGGCTCTGAAGCTTGGTTGGACCCCATCAGGTCCCGCAGGGAGTTTCTGGACCATCAGATCCTTCCCAAAACTCACTCACCTCCAGAACCCAGGGTGAAGCAGGAACCCCCTCGAATGTCCGTGGGTGGGAGAGAAACACTCTCCTGCTCCCCATGGTGTGACACCTCACCACCAGCTGAACTGGATCCCAGCCCCATGTGCCATCAGGACTACTCAGTGCCACCCGCACACCCACAGAAAGCACGTAGCAGGGAGCAGCACAGGCTGCCATGGCTGTGACTGTGTCCCCCTGGATCACCCTGTCCCCTCCTCTGCTGTCCTCATCTCCAGTTCCCTCATCTCCTGTCCTCCCACCTCACATCTCCCCATGTCCTGCTGCCCACACTCCCCCTGATACTCATATCCCCTCTCTATTCACTCACATCCCTGTCCCCAAACATCCTGTCCCCTTGTATTCCCATGTGTCTGGATGAATTCTGCACCCCCAGAGGACAGTCCATTTCCCAGCACTTTTCTCTCCCAACAAGGAAAATTTCCTTTTCTCCTTCTATCTAGTTAGAATTTCCCTTTCAGCATCTTGTGCTTGCTACTTCTCATCCTTTGCTGTGCACCTGACCACAACTTCTCTCTAACCACTAAGCTGTGAAAAAATACTATTAAATCATCCCTTAATCTTTTTTTTGCCCAGGCTGAATGATGCAGTTCTCACCTCTTCTCATACCTGCTGTGCCTCAGTTCTTTCTATATATCATTTCAGTAACTTTGCTGGACACACTCCAGTTTGCACATGGAAAATCCCACTGGACACAACCCCGAGTTCTAGCACAGAGCAGGAAGATTTCCAGGGCTCCCTCCCAACCTCAGCTGTCCCCATGTCCAACCCTGAAGTCGTAGGCTCCAAACTTCTTTGAATGCTCATCAGAGAAAGACCCTGGGCTCCCAAACATCTTTGGGCAAATTCCCTTCTTCCCCCAGGGTCCAACAATGAGCAGAGACACAGGTTGGGTAGAGAACGGGTCAAGGGGAAGGCTACTGAGAAGGACATGGGAGTGTTGGGGTATTGAATGCAACCAGGAGGCCAATTGTATCATGGGCTGGATGAAACCAGCAGAACCAGATCAAGGGAGGTGATTCTCCCCCTCTGCTCTTGTGTCATCCCACCTGGAGTTGTTGCATCCAGCACTGGAGCCCTCAGCACAACGGCAGGCTTGAGAGGGGGCTGTTCATCCTGGAGAAAAGGAGACGAAGTGGCCTTCCTGTACACAAAGCAACCTACAAGGAAGGTGACAAGGGATTTTTGCAGGAATGTGCAGCAACAGCACCAGAGGGAACAGTTTTGAACTGGAATAAGGAAGATTTAGGTGAGAGCTCAGGGAGAAATTCTTCAGTGTGAGGGGAGTGAGACCCTGGCCCAGGTTGCCAGAGAAGCTGTCTCTGCTTCATCCCTGGGTGGGGAAGCCCAGGGCCTGGAGCAACTTGGGCTGGTGGGAGGCATCTCTGCCCAGGGCAGGGACAGCTGGTACCAGATGAACTCTTAGGTCCCTTCCAACCCAAACCATTCTAAGATTCTATGAAATTTCTGATCCTTGACCAAGAGCCTCTTTAGAAGAGCTGTCTCGGGGTCACTTTAGCTTGGAAAAGAGGAGACTGAGGGGGGGCCTCATTAATGTTTATAAACATGGAAAAGGTGAGTGTCAGGAGGATGGAGCCAGGCTCATCTCAGTGACCTCCAACGATAGGACAAGGGCAACAAGCTGGAACGTAGAAGGTTCTGGAGAAATGTAAGAAACAACTTGTTAACAGTGAGGCTAAGAGAACACTGGAACAGTGGAGGAGGTTGTGGAGTCTCCTCTGGAGACATTCAAAACCCATCTGAATGAGAACCTGTGTGACCTGGTCTAGGTGTTCCTGCTCTGGCAGGGGGATGGGACTAGATGATCTTTTGAGGTCCCTTCTAGTCCCTGATACCCTGTGATTCTGTGACTCTGGTGGGCGCAACCTCAATCCTTGCCAGAAAAACCCCACTGTACTCAGTCAAAACTACAAGACCAATTTCTAAATGCCCAATCCAGAGATGGTAATTGCACCCCTTGAGTGCTCAGAGACACAGCAAAGCAACTTGTGTGTGAAAACAAAACCTTATAGGAAGCAGATTGAAGCTTCTCCTGCATTGGCTCCAACTACTCACAACAGAGCCCTGACACTGCAACAGCCAGGTGACACTGAGGTGTTATGACACTGCAGAGTTGACAGTATCTTTATTGCACGTCTGATTCCATACAGCATTCCCGACAGTTCACAGGGGAAAGGCTTGTTTACAGCTTGGGAGGTCCCGTCAGCCTCCAGCCTTCCTTGTTACCAATCTTCATCAGCGCAGCAACAACCCCAAATCCCACGCACGCCGTGGTACCCGTCATATAGCTGTGTGCTGGGAAAAGACAAAGCAAATTCGATATTAGGAAGAAGCTCTTCTCCATGTGGGGAGACACTGGCCCAGGTTGCCCAGAGAGATGGTTGGGGCCCCATCACTGGAGACATTCAAGGTCAGGCTTTCTGAGGCTCTGAGCAGCCTCATGTAGTGCAGGACATCCCTGTCACTGCACTGGGTGGCACTAGATGGCCTCAAGAGGGCCATTCCAACCCTGTGAATCTCTGATTAAATGGTAAGAGCTATTAGAGTACAAGAGCTGCAGACAGATCTCAACACTCTGCAATTCTTCCATGAGCTACTTACTCCCTTGGCCATTAGTCACAGTGTTTGCCAAGAGACATTAATAAAGTGACTGAAATTAATTCTCCTCCTGCTTTTAGCTTGTAGTTTGAAATACCAATATCTATAATCCCATCTCCTTAGACAGGCAATCTAAAATTCCTCATTTCAGTAACAAAAGTGACAATTGTTGCAGTATGGGCACAGGCCATAAAGGGTTAACAACTGCTCAGCTCACAGCCTGAGCCACCTGAGGCCTGGGAGGTTGATTGTGAATCCATTGTTTTGGGAAAGAGTCCTCTATGCGATGGGAACTAAGTAGGAGTCAAGAATGAGCAAGGTAAACAACGGCCTTGTGTGTTGGCAGAAGAACTCTAAGAGGAGGGTCTGACATTAATGCAAGAATGTAACCTGTAACCAATCAGTATGTTAGTAGCATTGATAAGTAGCCATCACTGTATATAAGCTTGTCTCATGCTCTCAATAAACGGATTCTGGCAGATCATATTAATCGTGTAGGTCAGCCCCTTCTTACACCAATCGTCGTATCTCTTTAGACAATTACTGCTTCAACTCTTAGCTCAGCAACTAGGAAAAGATACATCCCATTCCACTACAACTTAAATAAATCCCTCTCATCTTGAAGGCTGAACATGTTGACAGAGAACAGAATCAGTATCTACCAGACCCCATCCAGCCTGACAAGATGCCACAGGAGCCAGACAAAGCCTTTCCCTCCAACCACATGACCAGAACACAAGGTGCTGGATTGTATTTTCCATGTAACATGTAAAATAGATCAGATCTATTGCCACAAAAGCAATGATTGCTACAATTAAATCTTTCATACTCTGTCATTTTAAGCTGTAACTGGCAGCACTGGGTGAGCACTTAATTCAACAAATCTGCACAATTAAGCATCAACATGGATGTAAGATGGACCAGATGTATTTGACATCAAGACCATTTCACATTCCCCCTTGACAGGAAGGTCTCCCAACCCAGAGAAGGTTCACTCCACCAAAGCATTATTCACATCTACCTCTTGCACCCAAGACAGCTCCAGTGGCGCAGCCTCCTATGAAATAGTTCAAGGGATCATCTGGTTTCTCTCGTATCTCGGCACTGAGGCAGCTGGTTGCACCAAACACAGCTCCTAGAGTTGCTGCAAGCAACAGAGAGAGCAAAACAAAAAAATTGCCATCAGGGTATGGAGAATTATACACACACAGGACAATCTGGAGATGCACAGTACTGGAAACAGAAAACAAAGCAAAGTAAAATCTGCTTTTGGGTATCCAGGGGCCTTCTATCCCAGTCATTGTGATAAGAAGCAGCATCACACGAGTCCCATTTAGGTCTGCTGGCACCTCCTTGGCTCCAGCCACACAAACACCTCTGTGCCACAGCCCCACCACATGCAGGAGCCCTGCCATGAGCCAGCAGCCACCATGTACAACTCACCAGCAATGTCCTGCAGCAGAAACACCAGGAGGAGCATTCCTCAGGCCCATTGGAGGGGAGTAAATGGTGGTTGCTGCCCTTCCTCTCTGGTGTTAAACAGGAGAGTGGGTAGGCAAAGGACTGATTTGGAACAGCTGGAGAGGGGAGTAGTCTCCAGTGGAGCACAGGTGTGTGGGATTTGGGGGAAAATGGGCTGGAAAAGGGTTTGTGTGGGACAGAGGTGGGAGATGAGGGAAAAGAAGGGTATGTGGAACCTGTCTAGAGGCAAACTGAGAGGAAAAATGGAAGGACTTGAGTGCTCACCATGAGGGTGGTGAGACACTGGATCAGGTTGCCCTGAGAGGTGGAGGCCCCATAGAATCATAAAATAGTTTGGGTTGGAAGGGACCTTAAAGATCATAGGGTTCCAACCCCCCTGCCATAGGCAGGGACACCTCCCACTAGACCAGGCTGCCCAGTGCCCTGTCCAGCCTGGTCTTGAACACCTCCAGAGAGGGGGCATCCACAACCTCTCTGGAGACATCCAAGGCCAGGCTTAGTGAGGCTCTGAGCAACCTCACCTAGTGTAGGATGTCCCTG
>VZTY01003041.1:0-21719 GCA_013400935.1 Turnix velox
CCCAAAACCAGGACAGTATTGAACTGTTGAATATTGTTGAATATACTGAGAAGATCTTTATTTTTCTCCAGTAATTCAGTACATGCAACAGAAAATTCACCAGAAAAAAACATTTCTGAAGAGCCAGCAGAAAAGGCATGGTTTCTACAATATCAGTGCTTTCAGTGGCACTAAAAGCCTGCCTTTAGGAGAGATCACTTGTACTTTCTTTGTTTACTCTGAAAAACATTATTTGATCAAAGAAAATGTATAAATTATTTAAGTATGAGGGCTTCTTTAGAGGACAATCACTGATGATACATGAGGTTATGCTATTAGTAACATTTAATCCAAATTTCTTGCATCAATTTCATCTTAGTGTACTTATTAAATGCCACATTAGCATCTTAAATCAACCTGCAGATGTTATATAGCATCCCCTTGAAGAAAACCAGACAATATCTTTCATCCCTAGGGATGCTGTTGCTCTTCGGAAGACTCTAAATTGCATGAACCTAATTAAAATGTCTTTGTTTAAAATGTAATGAGATACCATTAATTTTACAAGGCACTGTCATAGTACTTCTTTACTGAATTCCTTTACACTGTTGGGTTTTCTTTATAACACAGCTGAATGAATTACACGAAGGATTTATGTATAAAATATAAAATAATTCTCAAAAGTCTTTTTCTAATCCCATGGCAAATATTCTTCATTATAAGGGTCATGATAAATGTCCTGTAAAATTATCATGTAAACTTCAACCATTTAACTTTTAAATGTATAAATATGTATTAATATCTCCTATGTCCAAACCAGCTAATTATTTTGGGTCCTGACATTCAGTTACTTTTAAAAAAGGTAGGCAAGGAGATTTGAATCTGGTGGAGATCTTGACCTCCTGCCTCTGAACCTGCTACAAAAGGCTTTTACAGGAGTTCCAAATGGTAACATCCTATACAGATCATGTTGAGTTTCAATGTCACAAGGTTTCTCTTTAACAAAGAGCTGTGCTTTCAAGACCGTGTTTCTCACCAGTGTGCAATCATACACTGATTATGAGCCCACTTGTTTATCATGAAGGATTTCCAAAATGTCCTGGCAGTATAACTTAAGATATCCAGAGTCTATTGGAGTACATGCTTTCATATAAATTGCAACCATTGAAATGCTCAGATCAGAGGCAGCAAATTTGGAACATAAAAACATGCAATTCTACTTTTCAAGAAAAGGAGCTGAATTTTCATCTTGAAATTATATGAAACCATATTAGATATTCTTATCAATATATGAAGGGAGCCTACAGAAAGGCAGGGTAGGACTTTTTAATAGGATATGTGATGGCAGGACTAGGAACAACAGATGTAAACTGGCAGAGGGGAGAAATGCTTGGGAAATGGAGTTTGTGCCCTATAATCACTGCAGAAACAAGCTGCTCAGGAGAAGCTGAGATTTTGGTTAAGCCAGTGGTAAATGCTTGACAGTCACATAATGATAAAGATTTCATAGTGTTTCTCCTTTCATTCCATAATTATGAATTTTTTAATCTCCTCAGTTAAAAGCTGAAGAATTATTCTGCCAATTACTTGGGACTGTTGCAGTTCTTTGTCTGTCTCACTTACTAATTTAAGTTCTCTGAGTAAGAGATAATGCCTTAGGCTTCCTCCTGAGATGGAACAGGTAAGTTATTTAACATTTATCTTGACCCTCTATGTATTATGGTAATTGACTGTAAAGCATCCTTAAGGGCTGCAATTGCTTGATTTCATTGGTAACTTCAGATAAACAATATTATATCACCCAATGAAAAATTTTTATCCAATTTTCCCTCTTTCACCAAAAGTCAGGGAAGTCAAGACATAATTAAATAAGGTAAGAAAAAGATAGAAATAATAAACATTTTCCATAGCACATGTTTACATCCGTATTGGAGACCAGTTTATCTTCCTGTGCTGCTCTACAATCTTATAATTGTTGAATAATTTACCCAAATAATCTTCAGCACAAGATTCTTGAACAATGGAGAAAAACCAAAAGCAAAATAGCATAGACAATGTGTAGGATAGGTAAAAAACAGACACAGTTCTTTTAATTCCCTGTGGAGACATTTGCATTTATAGAGAAGCAGACTAAAGGAGGTGTGTGGTTGATACAAAAAAAAGAAGTAAAGAGAAAAAGAAGAGAAAAATTTGAAAAAAATATTTAAACCGCAAAGCATTCAAGAGATGGCGAAATTGAGAGTGTTGGGACTGGGAATCAAATTTTAGTCAGGGCAGCATCATTACTAGCCTTAAGCCTCCCAACTGCACCATGTAGGGTAGAGAAAGAATTGCCTTTAGAGAGTGTATTTGAAACATAAAAAAGGGAAAAAGCTTCAATGCCTTTTATAGAGGCAAATCTGTAACTGTATGCAAGAAAAAGCATTTAAATGGAACAATATTGGTGGGTGCGATATCAGCCAACTAGAAAAAAGACATCAACTGTTAACTTGGAGGAGAAGCACCACTGGTGCTTCAGAGAACTCACATTTGGTACATACAGTGAGAAGAAAAGTCCCTTTTTGTCATCATGGTCAAGAAAGGAAGATTCATTATCATTGCAAAAAATATGAACAGAAGAGAGCTGGGCAGTCAAGCAATGGAGTGTAAACCTGAGATAGTAAAGAACTGAAACATATGAGAATAGCACAAATTCTGGTGTGGCTAGAAGTACTGATATTCAGGGAAGGGCTGCCTTCTAAACAGTGTCACCAATGTTTACATAAAGATTTTTCTTTTCTCATGTTCTACACACTGGAAATTGCAAAAAGCCCAAGACTTGGGTGTAGGACAGCATTTCTGAAATGATGAAAAACTTCAGATTCTCCTGAATTAGCGCTGATGCAGAAGCAATAAAGGGCTCACCTCCAGAGACTATTGCAAGTCACTGCAAGAAGTATTATGGAAAATCATACTTTTGTGCTTTCTGTGAATGATGAGAGGAACCATGACATCAGTGCTGAAAAGACGTATTTATCTCCTGAAGACTGCAAAACACGGCATAAAGTTTGCAGAGCGTCTGGAAAATTATTAGTTTTTAAGATGGCAAAATCTGCTATTGAAATAGAGCACTACAACAAATAAGAGTTACTTTTGCCAGTCTGAATTTACCCTACCTCAGGCCTGGAGCTCCTCAGAAAACTTCAGAAAACTGAGAGCAGTGAGTGTGTAGACAGCTGGCCAGTTAATGGGAGACATGAAAGGGAAGCAAGCTATTTAGTTGTCATGGTTGCATGAAAAATTGCACAAAAATTACCATGTTCATCTTTGATCAAATTAATCATTAAACTGCCCTTTTCTATATTTGCATTTAGCTGCAAACCTTCAATCTTCCTGTATCTTTCAGATTTCCTCTTTAAAGTACTTATGAATCATAGAATTACAAAATGGTTTGGGTTGGTAGAGACCTTAAAGATCATCTAGTTCTAACTCCTCTGCCATTGGCAGGGACATATCCCACTAGACCAGGTTGCTCAGTGCCTCATCCACCTTGGCCTTAAACACTTCCAGGGAGGGGGCATCCATCACCTCTCTGGGTGTCTAACCACCCTCACAGTAAAAATTATAGCAAATTATAAAAATGATAACGAATGCTTATAGATTCTCTTTAACACTGATCATTTATCAAAGCAATTAAGGCAGATACTTTGCTACAAGAAATGCAGTGGGATTAAATTCATAATGAGGTGGATATAATCTCTGAAAATATCATAAAGTGCTGAAAGGCAAAGATTCATACATTATTTTAGTATTACTGAGCTGAAGACAAAATCAAATTATGAGATCTTAGTGACTAATATGTGAGTTAAGTTGGAGTTTTACAATAACCTCAGTGAAATATAACTGAAAATTTATAAGAAAGTAATGGCCAGCTACTGCACTGTGTATCACCATGATGAATCAAATGAAAATTAATACTAGATTTCTTGATTTTTATTGAAGTGATGAGCTAAAATTTTCAGCTTTAGGTTAAGAAGGAGCTTACACAGCAGTAAATTTTGCTCTCAAAACATGTCATGTAGAAATTTTTAGCTTCTAGAGACATAATACAACTTCAAATAATGTAGAAACTAACACAATATGACCTCCTTTTATGGGTCAAATCCCTGATATTTTGGCCCCAAATTGTTACAACTAGTTTCAAAAGGCATGCCAAAATACATAGCACAAGAAAATTCCTTGAATTTATTTTAAAAATCTCAAAAAAATTTATGTCCTTTGATCTCACTTCACTCTGCAGCAACTTCACCTATAAAGTATCTCACACTGCATGTTCATACACTTGCTATTTAGCAGGTGCTATCCTCAGTTATGAAACCAAAGGAACAAATTGGAATGCAGATATTTCTCACCAATGAGGGTGCTAGTAAGTATGACTCATCCTCAGGAGAGAGGAATTAGATGTAATCTATTAATTGGCCAGCACAAAAAACCTGATTTTAAAGAAGTGTCTTATCATAATGAAAGCCAATTTGAGAAGTTAATTGAAAATCACCTGTTTCTTCGTAGAGTGGCTAGCACAATTGCATTTCAGACTGTAATCTAGTTTTACATGACAAAAGTTGCCATTCACCATTTTTACTTTTTCTAATCTAAAATTTATATGTTAGAAACCACATAGCTAAACATGACACAGCAACAGAAATGTTCTAGGGTAATCACAAGGGACAGTATATTTCACCACAGTACAATTTCTTGTGTTTATGTGCTAAATATTGGACAATCAGAGTTTCATACTAGACACACTGCAATATCCTTCAGTGCAGTGTCATGAGCTGTGCTACTGGAACTAAATTCAACAGCAACTAATGTGGAGCACTCTGAATAAAGTAAATCCATACTTATTTATTTGAAACAAAGCTCAGGATGCTGGCACTAACCAGAAATGTCATATTCACACCGTGCAACTCCTTTCACTTGACAAATAAAAAATACATTCATCCTCCAAGCAAACAGAACCTTCCCTCATTTTGTTGAGGTTTTATTAATATATTTAACATATGGCATGTTTAATCTTAAATATGTAAAATGAATAGTGGCAAAATAATAGAAGGTATTTGATTGCCAAAAATGTGTTATACTGGCGTAAAGCAGGAATTATTGTCTTGGCTTTACTATACCTTTTATTTATTTATTTTTCACAAGTCTCAGCATGTATTTTAAGTTTGGAATTTAAATCTGCTAAGGTCAAATATGACAGGCAAGTTAGACATTACTGTCTTAGTATCTTCCAAAGACAAACCAGCTTCAATTTGCTAAATATATTCTCACTAATGGTAAGGACACAGAAGGAATGTTTTTCAAAAGAACTTCATTCTTCTCAAAGTAACTTGTTTGCTGGGAATCTGATGTGTGTTTTGCAGCAGCATGATATGCTTCCAGAGGACCTCTGACCACCACAGCATCTGGAGGGGGTGGGGTGAAAAATGTTATAGATTTGGTATGAGTGTAGCCCTTCAGGTCTATGTTCTAAAAGTGAAGATGCTGGCATCCTGGCACAGGACAAATCTAAACAAACAAACAAAAAAATAGCATGAGAATAGTGGTGGAGTCTGCAAGTGTTAGGGTGCTCACAGATGAAGTCCCATGAAGAACAAGTTCCAGTGTCAATACACTTTAACCTAAACAATAAAATCTCTGTATTTGGCAAAAAATCTTACTTTCTGCGTGATAATTTTCATTCTGTTATACTTACCTTGCACTGTGAAGGTATCTTACATATGGGCATAATGCTTTGCAGTGGGTGGCTTTCAGAGATGGAAAAGGAAAACGACTGTCTGAGCTGGTAGTGTTATAGAGTTGAGCTGCAGCCTAGGTAGATTTTTGCTTGTCACTAGTATTTAAACAGAGTCTATGAAGGAAAGTAATTTTTCAATCATTATCCCCCTTAGATTCTTGGAAAATTTAAATTTTTGATATTTTAATAGATGTTTTACACAAGTGTCTTAGAGTGGCTCATTGTATTTCAAACGTGTTAATCTGTACTGTGAGACCTTGTGTAAAATTAAGACTCATCATTAGTATTATTCTCATATCTCCAGTGACAACATACCAGCAGGTTATGTAGAAATATTTGATAAATTCAACAGGAAGCCTCGCTGACATAAACTGAGAGACACAGTTCTGCTGTTTAGCTGCCACTTATTTATATGCTTAGTCAGTCTACTTGGAAGAATAAGGGAAAATTTTCAGGAGTGCTGAACAGCAAATATGTCCAGGACATATTTGTAGTGTGTCTGCTGAACTCCTCTTCAGAGTGCCTCACGTATGCTGAGTTGTAGTACTGGCCTACTTAGGAAAAAACCCTGACAAAATGAGGGTGGTGGCAAATAGTATGTTCTGCCTACTTGTGCACTGCTGAGGAGATAGAGGATCTTTCAGTTTCAGCATAACTTCTGATTATACCTGGAAAATGTTCTGTTTTCCAAGTAAAAAGACTAATATTTACAGCTTAATTTACTCTGATTTGGATGAAATACACTTTTGGCTTTCTTCCCTAGCATACTCTAAGTAGAAAATACTAGAGAGTTAGTCCTACCCTCAACTAACTTTTAAGTGGGAGAACATGAACAGATCATCGCGATTCTTACAGATAAAATGAAATATCATATTTCAGACTGTTACAAGAACATTTGGATCATCATCCAAAAATGAAACAAGCCACAAATAGCAAATTTTTGTTTGAAGAGTTACAGTTTCCCAAGGATAGATTAACGGTCTTTAGAAATTTCACAGATTAAAATAAAATAATACAAGGTGGTATTTTAATAGAATTGTATTTCTTGGACTTCTGGGAATGCTTTTCTTGTTTTCATAGCTGTAACTATGACATGGTAGACTTGCAGTGGGATATCTTATAGTTCACTCTCAGGACTTAATCCATAAGGCTTGTTCTTCAGTTCTTAAGGCTGGAGCACTCAAACTAAGTTTAATCTCTCTGCTTCAATTAATCATCTATGAAACAGAGATAAAATATTTTCTTTATCCCCTTGATTTTGTGAGCTCCGAAGAATAGCAAATGTCTCTTGGTTTGTGGATAAATAACGTGTATACAACACAATCTTGAATTTGAATGAGTTTCTTGAAGTTCAGGAAGTTCCTGTGAAGTGAGGAAATTCACTGGCAAGTGCCGTTCACTCTCTTCTAAACTGAAATAGAAAGCATAACTGTAATGCAAAGTATTAATATGGGTTTACTGCCTAATACAGCAATGCAGTTTGATACACCACAGGATTTTTATTGCTGCAGTTCAGCTTGATTTTCATAGGCAGATGATTCTCAGTGTAAAAAGAATTTATTTACAGAGTTGTTTGTTGAGGAAATTCTTCTCTTCATGCTATGAATCTCAGTGATAGATGAGGTCAGATTCAGCATGTATGGAGAAAAAATTTAAAAAAACCCCAAATCTGTTGCTTTCTACAGATTCACAGGTCATAAGAGAAAAGAAAAGTAAGATAATATTTCTTTATTCTCTTGTTATTTCATATTGCAATCCAAGGAGCAGGAGAAATTATTTTCTTTTGAACTTCCTAGTAAGACTAAATGCTTTTTGGACACTGTTTTGTGAGTTATAGGACTATAATTTGCCAATGGCTACCTGGCATATAAGTTTCAGAAAATAGAATATAGAGTCAGAATTCTGCCTTTGTTCTCTGTGCCAGGGTTCAAGATTTTTCAAAGTGAGTTTTTGAAAAATCAGACATTAGCAGGTATGAGATTAAAGTGGTTAATGAAACAGGATGCATTTTTAAAGAACAGTGCATAGTAATAGGACAAGAGGGAACAATTTTAAACTTAAAGAGGGGGGATTTAGATCAGGTATGAGTAAGAAATTTTTTACTGTGAGAGTGGGGAGACTCTGGCACAGGCTGCTAAGTGAGGTTATGGCTCCCCCACCCCGGAGGTGTTCAAGGTCAGTCTGAAAGGGGTTTTGAGTCTAGGGGGACCTGTCCCTGTTCATGGCAGGGGTTTTGTAATTTTGAGGTCTCTTCCAACCCAAACCATTCTACTATTCTAGGATATAATATAAATTTTCAAGTCTTAAGTCTAGTGTACCACTACAGAATAAACTCACAGTTCAAGTTCACTCACCCTCAGTGCTGTTCCTGGAAGCACCAAGGCCAAAATTTCACTGAAAGAAACTTGGACACTATTTGTAGTCCACACTGTGTTTATAGTTTCTTCATGGAAATGCTTAAACTGGATAATTCAGGGTCTTATTTTTTCCACCAGATAAGCATGCTATATATAACAACTTCTCATGTATTCTTGAATCAATAGACTGCCTGTTAATTGTCTGAAATATTCTCAAATTGGGCATTAGAAAAAAGAACTGTAATACCTTTCCTCCTTGCCTGTTTTCCATATCACCAGCCCTTGGCTGAGAGATAATGTGTCAGCATACTCTCATTTTGTGACATCTTTCAGTTCTCCAATGGACAGGCCAGACATTGGGTGCCTTGAAAATGCTCTTTAAAATATTTGTTTCCCAGTGAGTCTGTAGAAAAATTGTAGTGCCTTGTTAGACACTAATTATATCTGTCATGTAACTGCACCCCTGAAATTTCCCAAAAAATATTACCCATATGTTAATGTATTCCCTTAACAACCTGATTAATAATAAAATATCCTACTACATCCCTGCTTATTGAGGATACTGTGCATCAATACAAATGTGCTGCCTATGAGAGGTACCTTTCAGGGTCCAGATTCAAGTAACCCACTTAGTGTCTGCAAGAATTTCATCCCTTCTGCCTTCATTAACATTATTTGGTCCATGGAGACCTTATTCCAGCTGTGGCTCTTAAGTCACTTTAGGGCCACTTTAGTGGCCATTTACTAATCTTGTCAGCTGTACAGGAATTGTTCCAGAAGAACACATTTTGACTGAGGTAGGCTGAATTAAGTACATTTCTCCAGTACATGCAAGGTTACTACAGTTATGACCTGTTTAGAAAAAACCCACCATGACACACATCTTGCTACAGGCAATATTGTGTAGCATCAGTACGGAATGAGTGTGAGCATCAGAAGAGAGCAGGAACAATGAGAATGCTAATTTCACCCACCTGGTGGCATTTTATCCTCTGCCTCCTCTCCTACTGCAAACAAAGTACTTAAAATAAATAAATAAATAAAAAAGTTTTGCAGTTGCTACAGTATCTCCCAATACACCTGCATGGTTACCACCCCTGACACCAACTCAGTTAATATAAGAGGAGTGAATCTATGAAAAGGCAAGGCTCTTTCCAAATGGCTCAATTTAATCCTTTTCTTTCCTGTCAGACTGTACAACTCCCTTCAATTTCAGTTGAAGAAAAATGGCATTTAAAGCATTCAGCAGGATATTTCAACATAGACAGCTCTGGCACTGTATCTCAATCCAGCTCCTTGGAACCTTTTTGTAATTACATGACTGATTTCTTTACACTTGAGCTACACCTTCTGGCCCTCGTGCATACTCTCTACCTATAGAGGATGTGTAGTGTGAGGTAAAGACATTCATGCTCTCTAATAAGAAAGTGTTATTTTGTTTCTAGTTTTGTCAAATGGCACAGCATTAAAGAGTAAAATTCTACATGATTAATTTCCCAGGAACTACCTTTAAACCATAATAGAGAGTAATCTGGAGGAGCTGTGCATTCAGAGAAATAGACTTGCATGTTCCAGACAGAGTGATATTTTATCCTTGCAAATTTCCTTGCTAGCAATGGATATCCTCAAGAGGCAGGTAT
This sequence comes from Turnix velox, assembly GCA_013400935.1. Taxonomy (NCBI): domain Eukaryota; kingdom Metazoa; phylum Chordata; class Aves; order Charadriiformes; family Turnicidae; genus Turnix; species Turnix velox. The sequence continues at coordinate 9,753 of VZTY01003041.1, forward strand.
TTCCTCCTTTGTAGCTGGATATCCTATGTTTTCAAAACAGTGTCCAATTTGAATGACACAAGATGAATGCTATAAGAAATGCTGAGTGGTGTCCCTCAGGAATTTGTACTGGGACTGGTGTTGTTTGGTTTTTTTTACCGATGATACAGACAGTGGAGTCAAGTGCACTCTCACTCAGCAAGTGAGATGGCACCAAGCTGAATGGTGTGGTTGATACCTTGGAGAGACAGGATGTCATGCAGAGGGACCTGGACAGGCTGCAGAGATGAGACGGTGCAAACCTGATGAAGTTCAACTAGGACAAGTGCAGAGTGCTACACCTGAGGCAGGCTAATCATCATTACCGTTACAGACTGGGAGGTGATGTGATAGAGAACAGCTCTGTGAAAAAGGATTTTGGAGAACTGGTGGATGAAAATCTGAATATGAAACAACAGTGCACACACACAGCCTCAAAGGCTGTCCTGGACTGCATCAGAAGAGCTGAGGCCAGCAGGTTGAGAGAGGTGATTCTGCCCCTTTACTTGGCACTCATGAGACCCCCACCTGGCATACTGCATCCAGTTCTGGAGCCATCAGCACAAGAAGGACAGGGACTTGTTGGAGAGGGTCCAGAGGAAGGGCATGAGGATAATCTAAGGGCAGGTTCACTGCTGTTACAAAGACAGGCTGAGAGAGCTGGGGCTGTTCTGCCTGCAGAAGAGAAGGTTCCAGGGAGACCACATTGCTGCATACCAGTACCTGAAGGGGGCCTACAGAAAAGCTGGGGAGGGACTATTTACTAAGGCATGTAGAGAGGGACATAGAATGAGGGACAACAGTTTTTAACTACAGCAGGATACATTTAGGTTGGGCATTAGAATAAAGTTTTTCACAATGAGGCACTGCCCAGAGAGGTGGTGGAGGCCAGGCTTGATGAGGCTCGGAGGAGCCTGATCTGGTGCAGGATGTGCCTGATTACTGTAGGGGGTTGGAGCAGATGGCATTTGAAGGTCCCTTCCTATCCTATGATTCTCTGAAATCTGTGGCCACCAAGGAACATCATGGTACTCACTCAGTCTTTCTTTTCAGTTTCCATACACTTGCCAGAGAACCCATTCAAGTATGTAATCCCTCTTGCAGTAAGAAAAGTTCTTTTCCATATTTTCTAGTGGAATTTTTGGTTTTTCTTTTTGTACCAAATTACTCCTATCCTGTCCTGACTGGGCACCACTAAGAAAAATCTGATTTGATCAGCTTTATTCCCTGCATGGGGTATATCTATATGTATGTATATATAAAAGTTTGGGGTTTTTTAATTTTATATACATACAAATATATATACCTCTGACTTGAACCTTTTCTTTTTCAGTCTGAACTGTCAGATCTCTTGTTCTCTGTTTGTAGGAGCGATGCCCAAGTGACTTAATCATCTTTGTAGCCCTGCACTAGACTTGTACTGGGGAGCCAAGAATTTGAACCAGCAATCCTAATGTGTTTAACCAGGATTGCAGAGGGGGGTAAGATTACCTCTCTCAACCTATTTGCTACAACCCTCATAATGCAGCCCAGGAGGGGTTTTTTTGTTGCAAGTGTGCATTGCTGCCTGTTCTCCCAACAAGGACCCTCACCTCCTGCTCCAAATGGCAGGCCTCCAGAACATACTTGTACATGGGGTTATTTCTTCCCAGCCACCGGCTCTTTCCTTTACCTGTGTTGAACTTGATGAGGGTCCTGACAGGCCCCTCATCATCCTGATCAAGTCCTGATCAGTGGCACAAGACACTGATGTATCAGCCTCTCCTAACCCCTGCAGACCTGTTGAGGGTGTACTTTAACCCATCTTCTAGGTCATAAATGAAAATGTTTAAAGAGTTTACAAAATCTGCATTGAGCCTTGGGACACACCAGTAGTGTCTAGCTACCAAGTGGACCTTGTGACCCTTCCAGCCCAGTAGTTCTGCCAGTTTTCAGACTACCTCAATACACTCTTATTAGTGTGTTTGCATCTATCAATGTGACAGGACATAATGTCAAATAATGATGAATGTCAAGACAGACAACATCTACTGCACTCCCCTCTTCCACCAAGTCAGTCATTTAATTGCAGAAATTTATTAGGTTTTCTAAGAATTATATTCCCTTCCTAAATCCATGCTAATTAATCTTGTTCACCTTCTTGTTCTGTGATTGAACTTCTTTGTATCCCAGGTCCTAGCTGTCCTCCTTGAAGACAGAAGTGGCGTTTGCTCTTTTCTAGTCCTCAGTAACTTCTTCTCCTCAAGGATGGCATTAGCTCTCTCCCTCTGCATTCATCTATGCAGCCAACTAAGCCCTTTGTGGCTGTGTATGTCTTTTTTTATTAAGTACTCCACTGAGAGTAAGCTTTCCTTGTTCCATGGGCAGGAGTTTTCTGACACCTGTCTGGTCCTAGCAGTTAAAACTGAAGGAAAGAAGACAGTAAGTACTTTAATCTATTCTGTGTCTTTTGTCACCAGGTTCTCTGCTCTATTTAGCAGCTGGCCTATGTTTTCCCTAGACACATTTTTTAGCTGCTGATGTACAGGCTTTTTGTGTTGTTCTTTATGTCTCCTGTGATATTCAATTCCATGTGGTGTTTGGCATTTCTAGCCCTATCCCCAAAAGCTCAGATTTATTCCTTATAGGTTACTTACCTCCACTTATAATTCTTGTAGACTTGGTATATGAATTTAATCAGGTGTTCCTTGCTTATTCATACTTATATCCTACTGCCTTATCATGAGTTTTCATGTATCAGCATTTACACTTTTCAATCTTGAAGGGGTTTATCTTAGAATATCAGCAATCTCTCATGGACTCCTCTTCATGACCAAATCCTATGGGATTTGTCCAAGGGGATTTATGAATAAACCTGTGTCTGCTTCCCTGAAGCTTGGGTCTATAGTTCTACTTTCACCCTTGTAGTTCATTATCTGATGGTCACCTCAAAGTTCTGTCTCCAGTCAGTCCTTTGTTGCTGTCAGTAGGAGGTCGGGCTTTGCTTCACATTAGCTTGTCACCAAGTTGTCAACAATGCACTCCAGAAAACTCCCTATTCTGAAAAACACCTCAGAAGGTCAATAGCAGCTGATAGGCACAACAATGATTCCATGCTGGTCTGCTCCCCTATCCTGACTGCTGCCTTCATCATGGGTTGAATTATAATTATCTGAAAAGTTATGTTTGTGTTTTCTGAGTAAGTAAATTATACAAGCTGAGCTAAAAGATTATTCTCAAATATATCTCTGTTCCTTTGATTTGACTTTCTAGCTTTGCAATATTGCCACCTATATATTTGGCTTGGGAGGAAAAAAGGGGCAGATATATAATTTCTGCCAAATCAGAGGAGCAACCTGAGCAAAGAGATGTTTATGAATCCAGGCATCTGTTCAAATAGAAATTGAGTGGTTTCTTTTATATAAAAATTGCCATAAATTCTTTTTTTTTTGCCTAGATGATTCTAGTACATACAGAGTCAAACAGCACTGATCAGGAGTTCAGAGGAGTTGTTGTTTTGACCTTGCATTAATTCCTGAAATTTGTTCTGCTACCCTAGGAGAGTTACTGCATCTCTTCTCAAATACTGACTAACCTGTTTCATGTTGCTATTTCTGGCATCTCCATCTTACCCTTGTTTTCAGGGTTTAATTTATATATGTACAACTATCCTGTGCAAAACCAACCCTAGCAAAGATGCATGGATTACTGCATTGCGATATTTTTGCCAAACTGGAAAACAACCATTCTTCCCCACTGGGATTTTCTGGCAAAATGCATAACCTCACAGAATTAAATGACAGAACTCCCCTTCCTTCAGTAGCATTCAAATTTCACCACCTGTTTCTAGGCAGCACTTTGAGAATTCCACTACACAGGAGAATTAATCAGAGCCTGTTGGAAGTCCAAAAAAACTATTTCAATTGTTATTAGCAAACTTCATGGCGATCTTTTTGTTTGTTTGTTTTTTTATTTTCTTCAAGCATAATGCTTGTGAATGTTCACTGTCAAAAAATAATTTTGTCTTCCTGTTTCAGAGATGGTTAAAAAAAATTGATTTTGAAATATGAGTTCTATGTCATTTTAGAGGGATAGAGGGATGCCTGTCTATTTTAAATTTTCCTGGAGAATGCCTGTGTCATTTCGTATTTTCCATGCCTCCTTTTTTTTTATCATGTCCCCCTTCAACAAAACTGTGTTTCAGGGCATACAGAACAGATGTTGCTTTCAAACTGGCTCATGGCTGTCTTTCAAGAGGGTTGGGAGGGAACCTGTCCCCTTGCAAACTTACCATGGCATCTCTGCTGCACAGATTGCAGACTTCAGTGAAGACAATAATTTCCTTGTGCACGGGACACAAGCTGCTGCCTTGAATACTGTCTATGTTGAGTAGGAATGGCTTCTTCATTAAATTATGAATGTGCTTGGGCCTTGCTCAGCTTCTGGGCACCCACTGTGTTGGGTGCTGAGTATGTAGGCAGCGGCACAAATAGCTTGTAATCAAGAAAACTGGACAAGAAAAAGTAAGAGAAGAAATAGGAGCAGCTAAGTGTCAGATTAGGACCCCAGAATCAGTTTTTATCACCTGCTGTGACATCGTATGCACTGTGCTGTGCAGAGAACATCCAATGTTCTTCTAGCCAGCTCTGTGGGAATCTGGCATTGCAGGTACCCAAAATTATTTCTTGTCTTGTCTTTCTCCTGTTGCTTTCTCTTCTTCACTTGCTGTTGACTGTAGTTGGGTACGTTACTGACAGGTGTTTCAATTATGCAAGAATGAGATATATTTGCCCTCCATTTACCTGTTCAGCTTTCTGTAAGAACAAAGTTTTCTACTGTGTACTTACTCCTAATGAAACTTCACCAGCTTTGATTTAATCTGAGTTGTGTTACCTGGAATTTGTCTTGCATTTATAGTGAAGTTTTATATGTCTGGGATTTTTTTGCTATTTTTGTTGTTTGGACCTTGATTCATCATGCCTGTCTAAAAGCATTATCATGACACTTTTTACTGTTACAAGGAAATACTCTAAAGCTTCCAATTCAGATTCCTTATAGTAGATAGGCTGATCTCCATGTCCTCTTCAGACCACTTCCATTTGTGCATACAAAAAAAGGATTACTGAACTTGGTCAGAAATATGTGGTATGGAAGGGGATTTCTTTCTACAAGTGAAAAAAACCCATTCCTAAAACATGATCTCCTTTCAAGTATCTCCAGTTATTAATTCAAACCAAACTGCCTGATGTACTAGAAATATAGGCCATTTAGAAATATAGTCCATCTTCATTCCAAATTTAAGTGTTAAATGCACTAGACATGTAGTGCATGATGCTCTTAAATCTATAGTTTGAAGTATAGCACTCAGTCTTGTTGCACAGACTGTTACTGACTGAGATTTTGACATAGTGTGGTGTTCATGTAAGAAACAAAATCTCACAAAAATGACCAGTTGCAACAGGGGTTTCTGCTACAAGGTTCCCTGCAGGGTTGTCTTCATCTGGATCAGGGCATACTCCTAAACCACCTGACTGGCTCTGTTCTAGTCCCCCTGATAGAGTCCTGTATGAGCCCCACAGCAAAATAAGTTGATGTCCTTCATTATTGTTTATCTGAACCCACATACAAAATGCCTTATAACTGTCTATATACAAAAGATTATACTTTGTGATCCTTTGTGTATCAGCCTCAAGTCTCAGGTGACTATCAACAAGCATTCTAGCTCTGTACAAACTCATATGTTTTGTTGTAAGGATAACTGACAGTAGTCTCTGGAAATCAACCTCCAGCCTGGTGTTAAACAGCCTAGAGGAGTTGTCATAATCTTCTCTAATTGCCATGTAGTGGGCCTTCTATGCTAATTCTATGCCTGTTAACTGTGAAGGTGGCCAGGGGCTAAGTCAGATACCCAGTCCAAGTGGGTCCAGTATCTCCATCCTGACTTCACATGGAGAACTTCCCATAATTTTTATTTTGCTGCTATTTCTAAATGCTTTGGATGTGTATTTGCATTTTCTCCATTCCTTGAGAACAATCTCATTTTCCAGAACTGGTGGGGATTACATGGTATTCCATATTTGTCTGGCTGCTCTTTAATCTTAGCTCATTTTCAGTTTATAGTGTTAGCTTGTTTTCCTCATTTCACTTGCTTATTCTCATTTGACATTTGTGAGTCATTTCATTTGGTTTCTAGATCTCTTCCATCAACATCTATTGGAAGTTTCACCTTTTTGAGGTTCATATAAGTTCTTAATCATAGTGTTACCACATAATTTATTACTATGGGTGTACTGCTTTTGAACGTGGACAGAAATGTGGTACAAATTCCATTACAATCTGCATTCATGCAACATACAGGAAATCCCTTTCTGATTCACTTCCTGCACTGATTCTGATTCACTGTCCTCTTTAAGATTGTCATAGCTTCACTTTGGCTCCAAGGGATTTTGCATTCAAAAAAGATTTTCTAGCAATACCTTCTTTTGGAAACTCATGGTCTGGAGAGGTCTTAGCTTTCAGTCTTTCATTTCCAGCTTGAAAGGTAAACTATGCAGTCTGTTTTTTTTTTTCCTTCAAAATAACAGTGTTAGATAATATTACTGAACTTCAGAGCAAAAGAACATGATGGGTTAATTACCATCTACATGCTTATTCAATCTTTATCTTTTCCCACTGTAATATTTTTTGTTTATGCACACCTTACTCTTAATTTTTCTACAGATTCCTTTAAAAATGCAGCAGAAGACTTTACTGTGTACGTGTTTTTCTATTTAATATCTTTGCAGTGCTGTGAGTGCTGAGGCTGCCTGCTGCTCTGCTCTTAAAAGGAAAGACACTGCTTTATGGGGTTTCTCTGAAAATTGCAGGATACATTCTTGCACGAACACCCTATTCCTTTGTCCACTGTAAAACATTTATGTCAATGCTTCTAGAATAACAATGCATTCCTATTAATAAGAATTCACCTCATCAAAAGTGAAAATACCAGTTTAAGTCATATACACTACACTAAAAAGCTGTACTTTAGAGTTCTTGCCTATAAAACTGAGAAAAGTAAAAAAAAAAAAAAGAAAAGAGGATGGAAGTAAGGAAAGTAGATAAATGAGATGTAGTCTTACAGGATAGATAACATTAAAGTTTCATCTTGTGTGTCACCATGAGACCAACCTTAGTCATTGGTCTGACTTTGAAGCTGGTGCTGTCTACCTCAGAGCCAGTGATGGAGATCTCAGCCTCACTGTTTGCAGTGAAAATATGAAATAGTGTGACAAGATTACATCCATGTGGGAGGATTTCTAGAAAATAATGGACATGTTGACTGTGTAAATATGGTTCATTGATGCATCTAGGATGGGAGGCCTGGAGGCTGAGATGTGATCAAAAGCACGAAAAAGAAAAACAACTGTAATTCTAGCAAAAAACAACATTGCTGGCAACGTCACGTGCTCAAGATATGAACTGCTACAGTGCCTGGAACATCAGTGTACAAGAATGCAGTTAACAGTTAATCAAGAATTTGAGTGACATTATGTTCAACCAAATATGTATCTACAACACTCTGTGCTCTAAGAAATTATGCATCTACAACACTATGATTCTAAGAAATCATATAACCACACTTGCTATCCTCAATCTCTCTAAGCAAACTATATAATGAGTAAAGTTTGAACAAATAAATGGCTTCAGCATGATCACATTGGTCTGCATCTGAATCCCAGCAACACATCCACACAATTTATGTCTAATTTATAAAACTCATTGTATTCAATTTTTCTTCATCTACTTGGACTCAGAGGATGCAAATGAGGCACTTGAGAATGTTTCTCCTTTGATGTACATGAAGACTGTGCATTCACGTTTATCTTTTTGCTCAGGGAGTCAATTAAATTAGCTGCAAACTAACATCAGAAACTTGTCAGAATTTACATCAGATCACACAGAAATTTACCTCTGTACAGAAAAATGTCTGGACACCTAACAGACACCATTATAAAGCCAGTGTTGGAGGTATGGAAATAGTACCAAAATGAAGAAAATTTTGTTTCCTCTCTTCTCATCCATAACAGGGCCTGCAAAACGTTGTGTCAAGTCTAGCAGTACTAGCTGAAAGGGTAAAACCAATAGTCCTAGATAGGCACTTAAACAGAATACAATCTTCTCTGCTTCCACGACATGTTGCTAGCAATAGTGAGGGCATATCTTAAGTTTATATATTTATGTTCTTGTATAGGTCCTAAGTTTTGTAAGTAGTGCGCAATTTGCTCTGCTCATATTCTGATGGCTTTAGGGCATTCCCATTAAGATTCTTCACCCAAGATATGAGCTAATCAGAGGGTATGTTTTCCCTCTCTCACATCTTTCTGAAATGGCTACCTTTGTTTTTCATTCTCTCAGTCATAGTTGATGCCTCTCATTGCTGAATTCATTACATTTCTGATCCACAGCTTTCCATACAAACAGGCTAAAATTTACTCTTGCTCACATCACTGATCCAAGACTTAAGTGTCTGAAAGTGCTATGCTGAGCACTTCAGTGAGAGACAGGTTCTGCTTGTTAGTCTTTTCGGAGCAATATATTTCACCCTTCAGTGCTTCACAGAGAAGTCACTTATGATGGTGGGTAATGGCATAGGTTCACTAGACTATTCCATTATCCATAATAAATATTGCTTGAGTTTACTTTTCTATGTGTCAAACTACTACACTGCACAACAAAAATGATTTCTGGCATATTAATCAAGCAAAATGAGCAAAATGCAGAGTCATCCCACTATAACCTTTAAGACTGTAACATCAAAGACAAGTCAAACACCATTCCCTCTGCATGCCTAAAAGTCCTTTTATGCTACTATAGCTCCACAAAGAAAATAAACTATATTTGCAGAAATAAATAGAAAATCAGTATGTGAGTCTTTTTGGTGTTACTTCTGTGTTGAACCATGAGTAAAGGAAGGAGCATATTTTATGTTAGTCACTTAATAAAAATAGTTAAGACAGCAAAATACTATACCAAGCATACCTGAGATGCAAAGAGAAGAAAGACTACAAAAAAGTCCTAGTAAAAAGTCTTTCTTATGCTACTGTTCTTAACAACCAAATGTCTGTCAAAGGACTGTTTGGGGAAAATAGTTTATTTCATTAGGAAGCCCTGCAGACTCACAAACATACTAATGCTATAAATAGAATTTATATGGTACGAGGTCTAAAGTAGCAAAAATTAGAGGCATGCTAATCCCAAATTACTCTGCTTTCCAGCATGTCAAACCTCTTACATTGACAAAATTTAATTGAGTGTCAGGCAAATGACTGGTACTGATTCATAATAGACATCTTGGAGGTCTAAAGGGCATTTGTGTTGTTTTTCTCTCTTTTTATGGCAGACCTGTGATAATGGAAGTCCTTCATTTGCATGTATGGATTGTTCTGTAGCTTTGCTTCTAATGAAGTCAGTTCAGGCAAATGACATAAAACCCTCAACTTGTGGCTTTCATGTAGAATTCAACAGCATGTGAAGGTACACAGACAGAAATGTTCATGATTCGATCTTAATTATATATGTTAAGTGTGTTATTATGTATACTTGTTCCTTTTGAAAAGCATTTTTGATTTCATAGGCTTATAGGTACACTATTATGGGTAAAGTCTCACTTCCGGTACTGCTAAACACCCTCAGATCCACCCACTTCTGAGCAGCAATTAAGATAAAACATTGAATTTGTTCCACAAAAACATATGAAATAATTTTCTTCCTGAAACTGAATTCCACTTGTTAAATTCCATATTCATTCACAGAATAAAATTCAGGCCTTCGAATGTAGCTTTCAAGGTTTCTTTTCCCTTGAAATTTCATGTCATTCATTATCAAAACCCTCTCATTTAAATTAATTAACTTAAATTTATAATCATTCATTTCTTCTCAAGGTATGTGAAATTTAAATGATTAAATTAAAAAAATTAAAAATTAAATTAAATTTTAAAAAAATCTGTCTGAAAGATATATTAAGCTATGCTAACACCTGGCATATAGCTAAGGGGATAGTTGAAGTTTTGATAGATGATGCTTATTTTTATCAAAACCTTCCATGCTTTCCTCTCTTTTTTTTTTTTTATTGCTGTTTTTTTAAGCACTNCTCATTTGCCTGCAATTAATATTTTCCCCTTTTTTAATTTCTTTCTCTGTGGAGAAGTTAGAAACATTTACAATGCTAATGTTATTTAATGATTTGTAAGAATTAAGAGGAAATTCATAATTGAACTATACAATTGCAGAAGAAGAACTTGTAATATTATTAATGAAGTCTACAGGTGTCCAGTGCTGTTTTATGAAAAATAAATTTCTTTTACTGTCTTGAACTCGGTGGAAACTTCCCACTATACAGACTTCCTTACAAACAGAAATTTCTACATAGGAATGTTTATGTTTCAGCCATTCTGTAAAATGCACTCTGAATTTTGTTATGACAGTTTTCCCCTTTGACACTAAATTTTGGTATATAAGATATGGTTTGAGCTTTTCCTTGTGCCCATTTAAGCCAAATCTCGCTTTGATTCTCATTTTTATGTCAGACCTGTTGTATATGTGGTAAGATGATAAGGTTGCAAGAATGATCTGAGAAAGCCGGGTTGACTTCTATTCAATACTTCAGGTATTTAGTAGACATTACTCTTATTTTTTCAATAACACATTCATTCCTACTCTCTTGCCTGCAGCAGCCATAGACATTTTTGCAAACTTTCAGGAACACTTTTTCCTATTTCTCTTGTTTTACAGCACTGTCACCAGTGCAAAATCTCTATTTGAATGTTAGATCAGGAAGCAGCACTATAACATACTGCTGATGAAATCTTGAACAGTTTTACATAATGTTAGAGGAAAACAGGACACACAGGCAGCACACAGTGATCATCTCTCCAAAATGTCCTTCCAACCTCCTGTCTTCATAAATGCACATGTATATTAAAAAAAAGTAATTTGTCATGCAGTTTGAATGCCCATAGCTACCTAATCAGAGGATTCACATGGTTTCATTGGCTGCTCTGAGCCCTGATGTTCTTGTCAACTCCATGAAGGAAGGTAAATTCCATAATTAATCATTCCTTCTCTTTACAATCAATAAAGGTCTGGGAATACTGAGTTTGAAATAATTTATTTTTGCAAGTGAATGAAGTTATATATAAGAGATCCAAGAAGTACTGAGGAGCAAATTCAGGAACAGAACTGCTGGGATATAGACAGCTTCTAGAGGATTTACTTGTGGCTTTTAAAAATTTGATTATTTTTTTTAATCATTAAACATTCCCCAAAATTTCCTCATATTTGCTTTGTGCTCTTCCACATATTGATTTTAGCTTTGCCTATAACTTTTACAGTTGTTGTCACCTAATTTAAAATAGTTGTCCAGGTTTTTCAGTAAAAATCACTTAGTACTACACTCCTCCTTAAGTGAAAAACACATATTGCTTAGAAGGATTCAGTAGGTCCAGCTAAAAATAAAAAATGTTTCGTGGAGCCATGTAGGTGGCTTATAGTACATGCAATTATCTGTTAAGATTTACAGAAACATATTGGCTATTACAGACCACAAAATTGAACTGTGTCCTGGTTTTGGGCCAAAATTAATAAATTAGCCCCCCCAGAGACAGATGGCCCTCCCTCCTCTCTCTGAAGAGAGGAGAGGAAGGAAGAAGGAGATTTATGAGTTCGGAAAAATTCCAAACTACTTTAATAGATAATGAAACAATAGACAAAATCAAAAGGAAAAGACAAAAAAAGGTGTACAATATTTACAAGACCGAGTCCAGCTCCCGGGATGATGATCACGGCCCCACGTGAGCAGGCCGAGGAGAATCCAGCTCCCGGGATGATGATCGCGTTTCCACGTGGTCAGGCCTAGGAGAGAAGGCCTGAGAAGAGCGCAAGGCCGGGGAGGGGAACGCCAAAGAGGGAGGAGCCGAGGAGGAAGAGAGGCAA
>VZTY01003044.1:5619-30206 GCA_013400935.1 Turnix velox
AAGAATTCAGAGTTCTCCTGTGTTGTCTCATTGTGCTGTCATGGACCTGAATATAGAACCAATTCTTATGGTAACATGATACTAAAGAGAACACATTTTTCAACTGGAATAGAAAAATGGTTTAAAATCTCTCTTCAAAAATATGCGCCCCGGCTTAATGAAAAGTTGTTTCTAACTTCAAATTAAGTACTTGGTGCCAATAAGGACATGGATGTCTCTACAAACAATGGATTGGCAATAAGTGAAGCTAGAACGTCCTCAGAGAGTAAATATGACTAGAAACTGGAGATGTGACTTCAAGAGAAGTGTCAGGCTTGTGTGTCTTAGGCATGCTTGGGGATACTGTAAATCCCGACTACTCTAAGCCAACAGTGAGACAGACAGAGACTTGAGCAGCCAGAAAAATTTAGGATAAATTACCTCAGGCAACAGGAATTTTTCAAACAATACTCTTAAAACATTATCTCTTGAAATATGACAGCCAAGGTGATCTGGAGCAGCTGTCATGGATTTATGAAGTGGAAATCACATCTAACTATCCTGATAGCCTTCTGCAGTGACATGACTGACCTGTGGATATTGGGAAGACCAGTGGACGCCATTATCCTGATTTTAGTAAGGCTTTTGATTGTGTTTCCCAAAACACCATCTTAGACAAAGACCTAAGTGATAGGATAGATGAGAGGACAGTGGACTAAAAACCAACTGAAGTGACAAGGTCAATAGCTTGTTATCAGTGACAAAAAAGTGCAGTTTGAGGGCAGTCACCAGCAGCATATCTCTGGACATGAGGACAAACGTTTAATAACTTCACTAATGACCTGGAGGATGGGACCTGCCAAGAACTTTTAGATAACACAACACTGACAGGAGTAACTGGTGCACAAGAAAGCTTACACATAGTCCACAGGGATCTCGACATGTAGGCAAGATGGGCTATTAGGAACATAACAAAGCTCATCAAGGGAAAAATCCACATTCTGCTCTTGGAAAATAATCTCAGGTATCAGGACAGATTCAGAGCCAAGTGGCTGGAAAGCAGTTCAGCAAAATAGATGACCAGTGCATCCCAGGGGACACAAAGCTGAACATAATGCAGCAATATGCCCCTGCATTAGGTGCGATCAATGGCACTCTGGGCTGCATTTGAGGGAGGCGATTCTTCTCCTTTACTCAGTGCTGGCAATTCACATGCAAAGTGCTCCAGTTTTGGATTCACCAGTGCAAGACAGACAAGGAAACACTGCCACCTGTCCAGCAAAGGGTCATAAACAGGACATAAGGGCTTCAAGAATCTGTAACATCGAGTGGGAGCTGAGAGAAGTGAGACTGCTCTAGAGAGAAGGCTCAGAGAAGGCTCTCATACATGTATATAAATACCCTATGTAGGAGGTGGGGTACAGCATAGAAGACGAGCCAAACTGTGCTGCCAAGTGACAGCACAAGAGACAATATGTACAAACTAATATAAGCCAAATTTCATTAAAAAATAGGAAAATTTTTTACTTTGAGGGTGACCACAGACAGGAATAGGGTGTTCTCAGAGGGTGTGGGGTCTACATCCTTGAAGACATACAAAACTTGGCTGGGCTGCTTCCCAGCAACTCAGTTCAGGCTTTAAGGAGGGAAGTTAGAACAGGTTATCTTCAGAGTTCCTTTTCAACCTCAAGCATTCTGTGATTCTGTTTTACTGCAGACTAATTCTATTCTCTAGCTCAGACAAAGCTGTAGCTAAGTTGAGCCGATGACAAATACTTCTTATCAAAGGACAAGAAGCAGTTCTTGTCACTAAGAAATCCAACTGGGATACATGCAGGGGTCAATATGGTTTAGAAGCAAGATTCATATACTTAGAAGATCTGAAAAGTGTTCTATAAAACTCAGGTTTGGGGCCTGAACAGCTTCTGCTTTTATCACCAAAGAATTTCACAAATCATGAAATGAATTCTTATATATAGGATCTGTTGGGTTCTTTTTCTCTATTATAGTCTCAGTCTCGTAATTTTGTATTCTCCTTCTTCCACCTTAAAATTAACAGTAGAAAGCTTACAGGTTGTTATTGGTACCTGTTGCAAGCAAAACAAGCTCTTGGTCAGGACTCCAGCTCATGGTACTCAAACCGCTCTCCACACTTCCAACGCATTCCACCTGCAAGACCAAAGTAAGAACACAGAAATGTGGGAATACCAATGCAGAATCACTCCAGCACACAAGCAAGAAAAGCATCATGTATGGGGTCTTTTAATATCTCTGTTCCCTTATGAAATGGTTTATGTCACAATGCATGACACATCTTTCAGCTGATTGTCTTCTTAAGTGGTATCTGCAAAACTCCACAATCTGACAGCTGAACAAGACAGACCCACTGTGATTTCATGCCTACCAACCCAACCTCTGTTTGGCTTGTACTGGGGGAAGTGATGCAGATGAGGGTGCTGCTGTGGAAGATTGTACAAATCCAGTATAAGGAAGAAAGAGAAAGCAAGTATCAAAGTTCCTGTCATATTTACTTAGCTAAAACATTTTGTTTTCCCTTTAGTAGTTCATAGTGCTCTCTTAATTACAAATGCTGTTCAAACTGCAACACACATCACTTTCTCCTTTTTTCAGTGAATGCTAGCATGATGTTCTGTATTAAACATAGTAATAAAAAGGTAGCCACACTGTGAGTAATGAATAAATTACTTTATTCTGTGCTTAGTCTCAGCAATATTGTATTTCTGTAAGACAACCCAGCAGATCTAGTGCTGCTGGGTATGTGCCAATAGCTTCCTGAGAAACACAAAGAACTAGGGGTGTGGACAAGCAAGCCACAATTTCTATTTTGGTTCTTTTATAAAGTGCATATTCTGCCCTTAATACTTCTCAAGGCTTACACTAAAATCAGTTCATCTGCATAGAAAAAAGTTACTAAGCACAGCTCAATAAAAAACCCACACAACTTGCCCTCAAGGAAATTAAAATGTCATTCTTTCCTTTGAAATCCCTCTGTTATGTCTTTCTTGCCGTATTACCTGCTTTGTACTGAGATTGCACAGAAGGATGTCTCCAACTGCTGTAGCAACGCATACACATTCCTGCTCAGGAAGATCTTCCATACCCACGATGCAACCACTTCCATCTTCAGGCATGAAACCCCCTACAGTCAAGGAAACTTCTCTCTTCACCTTGACACAGAAAGGCCAAGGAGTTATTAACGACACATTGCCTCACTGGCATTTTTTTCAGAAGTAACAAAATAACACCTGTATTTCATCTTACTGCAATTACACACAAAAAAATTACACAGCAGAAGCACCAGGAAACAGCCACTGTGCAAGTAGTTATCTTCACTTGTCCAGAGAAAATTGCTAGACAGACAACAAGAAAACTCACATAAGAGAGCAAAGAATAAATAGCAGTACCTTCTTCTTGTCTTACTAATCATATTTTAACAATTTTTTCACACTTCTCCGTATAGTACAAACATGAAGAGGTGAGTGGACAGCTGCTTAAATGCTCATGTTTTCAAAAAGTTATTCAGGCTTTAAAGAGACAGCATAAAAATAATTTCAAAGGAGAACTATTTGGATGTGCATATAGGTAAAGTAAAACAAGAGTTTTAGTTAAGATAGGTTTCCAGCTTAGCTGCATAAATGTTTTATGCATTCAGCCATTAGGGGAAAAAACACAGTAGGTGAAGACCTGAAATAACTGCCTCCCCCGCCCAAAAAAAGAACGGAAAAGGAATCTAACGTATTGAGAAGCTGCAGATAGTCTCCAGATTTTATTTTTTAATGCTAAAAATATTTTAGTTAATAGCCTCCACAAACTGACCATAGAGATTTCCAGAAAACATCCTTCTTCAGAAATGAGATTCCTAGAAAACCCAAAAGATCTCCTGCCAGGTGACTTCAGAACTGAACACAGTGAAAAAATTTAATGCCTCACAGTGTGTTTGCAGAGAAGACGATGCAACCCATCACTAGCAGTAATTTATATCTCAGTTTTGCTTTAGAGCAACGCTTCTCCCTCCCGCCCCATGGAGCACGATTTCAAAAGCTGTACTGTTCACTCTCGCCTGTTAACTTCTCTGTACCGTGAGTTGCGTCTCTGATGTAACTGCCTAAGAGTAAATCAGAAAAATGACCTGTATCAAATAAACCCAACTTCTTGAAGGTACAGTCAAATTCTCAGACACCTTGAGATAGCAGTAAGGGGTAGCAGGGAGAGCGGGGGTTCCAAGACCCCTCAAACGCCGCTACAAAGAGCACCGCCGCGCTACCGCTAAATGAGGCCCAAACGTTTTACTCCAGCTTAGCAGCGGGCAGACCGAAGCCAGGCAGGCAGTAGCACCCTTCCTCCAAGCCACAGCCCTGCACCGAGCCTTGACAGCAACAAGACGCGTCTCCCGGTGCGGCTCTCACCGAATCTCTGGCGAGGCTCAGCTCTACAAGGCCCCACTGAGAACCTACGAGGACCACGCCGGGCTCGGCGCTGAGGCAGAAGCACTGCGGGGTGCCCGGGACAGCGGCAAAGAGGCGGCCGCCAGACCGCAGTAGCCGCAGGTTCCTCATTGTGAAGCGATACTGAAGACGCCGTGCTTCTCAGCGCCCCGCCATCTTCTGTGTGGGTGGTGAATGGGGGGAGGGGAGAGGTGAGAGGTGACGGCGCAAGCGCGGAACGGACAGTGGCGGCAGAGACGCATGCGCAGGGTGGGTAGGCGGCGCAGGCGAGCCGGCCGCTCTTCTTCACGGGAGGTGAGCGTTCCAGTGCCTTTCTGTCAGCTTCGTATTCTGCCCTCAGATTCTTCCCGAGGTCTTCTGGGGACATCAGGGCCTTCCTGCTGCGGGCTGACACCAGAAGATGCTGCGCCTGGTGATGCTGCTGGCGTCAGGCCCAGCTGGCAGCACCGCCCGTATGCAGATCGGTCGCTGTCACCAGCTGCTTCTGCCAGGTCTCTTGCTCATCCCCTCTCCTAGCCTCTCTCCCGGCCTGCGGTGGCCCAGGCATCTATGTGGGGCGAAGGGCTGGTACTTTCTACTGTCGGGGTCGATACCTGTCGGGGCCTCTATGCCTTAGTCGGTGTGATCGGCGGAGGAAGAATGCGAGCACGCTCAATATGAGTGATAAGCAGACTTCGACTTTATTTAGCTCAGCTGGTACATTTATAGAGTATGTTATGAATAACACACTTGTCTCAGCCCCTACTGCAGTACAGTCCCTCATTGTTCTAACTACAGTATCTTGTTAGTGTATAACTTTGTATACTACATGTTAACTTTGTATCTTCCTAATGCTGCTCTCAGCACCTTCCCGTGGGACCCAGTGCTGCTGTCAGCACTTGGCCTTGCTGTACCCGAGTTCACCATCGGTCAGTACCTTTCCTCACATGCTGAATCTTTCAGTATAGCAGTAGGCTATACTGCTTTTGGTACTGGTCAAGCCTTTTGAGCCATCCCAGGCCTCAACTACTAGCACTGGCTTTCAGCGCACAGAGGACCCCAGGAATGGCCATGTCCTCTCCCCCTAAGCCAATCCCCAACATTCTACATGTGCCAGGCTGGGCCTGCCGTGGATCAAGTGGGTCTGTGGAGGTAGCATGGCAGAGCCCTCCGCACTCTTTGTGCTACTGGCCCTACAGCTGCCTTCCCCTTCCTGAGTCATGGAGTGTGTGCTGGGTTTGAAAGCTGCATGGAGTAGCGGTTTGTACAGCAAAAACATTGCTTTGACTTCCCTCCAGTTCAGTTCCTGGTATGGTTGTGCCAGTGCCAAGGGTATAAAGGAGCCCTGGGAGACAGGTGATCATTTTGCAGCTAACTAGTTGTACTAACTAGTTGAAGAACTCCAGATAAGGGTTCTTTTAAGGCTCTTCCAGGGAAGCGTGCCTGTAGGCAGACCACTGCTCCACTGACATCACCATCTTTATCACACTTAGGCCTCTCCCTCCTGCCAGCTGCAGATGAGGGAGAGAAGGCAGGTCAGGCTTCAGAGGGTAGAAGGACTTCATGCAACCTTGGATAGGGTTTGCTTTTCCATAGTGGGACTGGGATCCTATCAGTGCTCATCCAGTCTAATGGCCAAGTGCTATGCAAGGGGAATGCGGGGACAGATTGGTTTTGGCTGTGGAAATGTGTGGAGTTTGCATGCTATGATCAGCTTTATATGCACTGCTTTAGTTTGTTTCCTATTCCCTCGGCTCCCCTAGAATCTACCCTACTGGCTCAGGGGACTTTTGAAGTCCCTGTTCCCTGCAGTATCTCTTCTTGGAGCCTTTTCCATTTGTGACCCTTTGGCCTGGTTTGATCCTGCCAGCCTCCCATCTCCTACTGGCACCGAATATCACCCCTTTTTAAGGTGTGAAATTTGTTTGCTTTACACAGCTGACTGTGTTGATGGCAGTCCTGCTGTGGGGGTCTACTGAGCGGCAGGTCTGCATCTACTGCACAGGTTTGGGGCACATCCCTCCCGAGCAGATGGGACTTGCTGGTTCTCCCCAGCCCATGTCTGTCCCCCATTCTGGGCTTGATATCAATGTGCTGCCTCACCCCACTGAATCACTTTTTTTTCAATACTGGGCCAAAATGGGAGGGGTTTTGTTAGGTGTTTTTCGTTTTGTTTCATTCCTTAATTTTTTTTTTTCTTGTTGGTTCGTTGGGTTTGTGTTTTACTTTTCTTTACCATGGGTCTAGCTGCCGTTCTCACTTGGCATCCCCTTTTGCCCCGTTCCTTCCCGGCCTTTGCCAGACTCCACCGGGAGAGTGGAGCTGGGGCGGCTGGTGGGACTGAAGCAGGTATTTGCTCCTGGAGCTGCTATCTCGCCATCCTCTGGATCCCTCTCCCTCCGCCTCAACCCCCCACTCCAGCGCTCAGGTCCTCCCGCTCCGGGCCGAGCGGTGCCAGGGTCTGGTCCCCGCCGCGGCGGTCAGCGCTGGCTGGTGCCAGGCTCCAGCAGTCTTCGCTTGAGCCCTGGCGCGCTGCAGCTGGGCTGGGAGGTGCTTCTGCGTCGTAGGAGAGGCGCTGCGGGATGTGGGAGGGATAAGGGCAGAGTAGGTTTCCTTGTGCCGGTCGCACTAGCGGCTCCAGAGAGGTCTGTACAGGTTTTCATCCTTCTCTTTTCATTGATGAGACAGTGTTGGAGCTGCTTTCATCTCTTTCAGACAGTTCCCATGCCTAAGTAAAAGGAACTGGACCGAAGGAAACTTGAGACAGAAACCCTTCTTCTGCTGCTGTTTTGGAGGCTGTAGCTGATGGTGCCTGCAGCAGTAGCCTAGCGCTAGCAGTTGGTGATTTCCAGGATCATCTAGACCTTTCTTATAAGGAGGTGAGATTTTCTATTGTAGAGTGCTTTGCAGTGCAGATATGACACGATTCATAATTACTTGGTGATTGAACGCAAAGTGCTTGGTTGCTCTTGTCTGTAGCGTTAGATTCATGATGCTGAAGGAGACAGAAATCTGATGAAGCCTACAGATGGTGAAGGAGGCTTTTATGGTGATACTGCCTTAAAAACCCCAGTCTGTTGGGGAGATGAAAGACCAATGCTTCCTCGTGATGATGATTCCTTCGTGCCTCACAAAAATTAGGTTGGAAATGAAGCTTTTAGGTGTTCCTGAGGGTTCTCTGCTGCATTCATGTGTACATTTGTTATCACATGGCTCTCTGTCACACTCAACAATTTTGTGTCTGCTGTTGGATTTCCATTAACACTTGCTTCAGATATATTAGTGTCTGAACTGAAGTCCTTCATATTCTTTTAATTTATTGGTCTTTAGTCCATGCCTTCACTGAAGAAGAAAAAAAAATGCAAGAAACTATTTAATGGTATTTTTCCAGCATGTTACTATCTTTCTTTATACAAGGGACATTGGTGTCTGCAGCTCTAAAAAAAAATCACATCTACCATATGCTTAAGCACTTGAAAAAGTGCTCAGTAACATGGCAGAATTGTCTTCCCTTCATATGATCAAAATCAGATTGAGTTTCTGAATGCGTTTGAACTGAGCCGCACTGCTGAGAGGAAAGTTGGATTTGAGGTCTCCACAGATTCCTTCCAGTCTTAGTTTTTCTGTTTTGCTCATGCACATTGCATTCCACGTGGGAGCCTAGCAGTTTGCTTTGGCTACTGAGTAACCAAGTCTCCTTTGCCAGGATCATAAAATTAATTTCTCTTCTGAAAGTTCATCACATGAGGCCTACTGGATGGAGACCCAACACAAGGCATGCAGGCTATCCTCAGCTGACACAAATTGTGTTGCAAAACGCTAGATTTTTCTCTAGAGACCATGGTTTAAAGTAGTAGCTAAACATTCTGTGGAAATACCAGGGTGCACTTACCTGAAGGCATACTTATACAGATGATTTGAGCTGAGAGAGACAGGTACCAATAACCAAAAGTGAAAAGTTGGGAGCCTTGCCTGCAGAGTTTGAAAGCCAGGAAAAGGCTTTGGTTCTATGCCAGACCTGAGCTTATTCCTTCTTTTTCATTTGCTGCAGGTTCCATAACAATGACAGGATTTGCTGTTATTTATTTATCTAGATAAATTCCTGCTTCCATTCAATTCTAAGTATATTTCATGGAAGAGATGAAAAAAGGACCAGAAAGCAAAACTGCTCCCCTTGCTGCTCAAGGCAACTCAGTGGACTCAAATCCAAACTACATCTGCTGCAACGAACCATCAGTGAAGGAGAAAGATGCACTTCCCTCTTCTGGAGAACTGGAAAGCCTACAGCTAAAATCCAGTAGAGAAACATCCAGGAAAAAACTCTGTGGCTATTTAAATAAGCTGGGCATCAAGGGACCAATTAAGACGTGGAAGTCTCGCTGGTTCTTCTATGATGAAAACAAATGTCATTTACTATACTATAGAACTGCACATGACATCAACCCTTTGGGGTCGATTGATATTGCCAGTTCCAGCTTTGACTGCAATGTGGAAAATGGGGAAGGAGTTTTTGAGATCAGAACACCAAGCAGAGTTTTTACTTTGAAGGTAAGGGGCAGCATCTTGTGAGGGCTGCCATGAAACATTCCCAATCTCTGCTAAGGTACCTCTTAGCTTCAGGTTCATTGTAGTCCTCAAAGTCTGGACTGTTGTCAGTTAGGCCTAAATTACTTATTGTTTTGGAAAGACTAGAAGTCCATTACCTGTGAGAAGGCCATTGTTTAATGAGTAAAAGCCAAACTGGAAGCTGAATTCAAATAATTGAGGAGTCCTGCAGCCCACATGTAATTTGCTCTTTAGAAATGAACTTTCCTGACTAAAGAAGACTTCTAGTTCTTCTGCAGTAGGAACTTTTGCCATATTGGTATCTGTTTGAAAATTACTGTTAAGAAGCTTGGTGGATGATTTCTGGTTAAGATAGTGATGACATTTCAGCTTAGTCGAGGACCACAGTAAATTTTTAAAAATGCTTGAAGTTCTGTTATTAAGGGCATGCTGAAGATTTACTCTGTCCTCTTAATTCACTGTAAAGACCAGAGGATCTAGCATAGGCTTGACTCTGATGGCATTGGTGATCAGTCCTTCAGGGTATGTCTCCGAATGATGAGATTATTCTCCTGCCCTTCCTGTTTTCTGCTGTTAGGCAATCAGCAGGCAAGCAACTATATACTGGCTGCAGCAGCTACAAATGAGACGCTGGAAATTTTGCAACGCTCAATACAGATTTCCTGGTGGCAGCTCCCAGCTTGTGAATGAGCCTCTGGTTGGCAGAGCAAGTAGGTGTCATGTATGTCAACTTTTTTTTTTTGCTTTCAGTTTCCTGAATGGTGTTCCTCACTTGTAAAAAGGCAGAGGATTTGCCTGAGTTTTTAAGTGCAGGTGCCAGCTATCAATGCTTAGTTGATGTTTGGAACCAGTCTTTATTGTGGATGAATGTGAATGGGCTGTCTCCTAATCCACAGCATATAGTTGGAGATCGTCCAGTATCTCATGAATTCCCTCTTGATTTTCCT
The DNA here is from genome assembly GCA_013400935.1 of Turnix velox. NCBI lineage: Eukaryota > Metazoa > Chordata > Aves > Charadriiformes > Turnicidae > Turnix > Turnix velox. The sequence goes on from VZTY01003044.1 coordinate 15,557, forward strand.
CACACATGCGATAGATCCCATCACTCTTGCAAGATCTGTGAAATTTACAGCAAACAAAGCTTTTTTTCAGTAGTGGTGGGATGAAGATGTTGATTCCTAGTAGTGGGAGTGCACACAGGCCAGTAGATCGAGGAAGACACAAGCAGGGTGTCCCTCTGTTTAGTTAAGACTGGATGTACAGTTTGTTTGAAACAAGTAACCTTCTCTATTAAGTGTCTGCTCTTAAAGGTTCTGAGTACCCTGGCATTTTGCTACAGCAGGCAGTAATTTGGTAATAGACTGTGTTTGTGGACTAATGTATGCACAGTAAAACTATTTAAACAGTGTTTGGGATGGGAAGAAAGATCAAAGCAACAGCTTACTTTCTTATTTCTTTAGGCTGTTAAAGTTTGATTGTTAGGTTTAGTCATTCTCATGTCCAAATAAGTCTTGATTGTCCTTGATTAGAGATGACTGGATGTGTACATGTAGCCTTTTAAAATATGACCTAAAGCTAAGGAAACCTGCTCTGCTGTCTTGTTCCACCTGACCAGTTGAACAAGGAATGCATACCTGTAGTAAAATGTTGTGGCACTCTAGTTAATGAATGAGCCAAAGTCCAATGAAATTATATCTTCCTCATTTGCTTCCATGTCCTGTTTATTTTTTTAAATATAGATGCTGCTGACAATGAAGACTTTCTGCCTCTGGTGAAAACACCAACAGAAGTAGTGGGTTTGAAGGCAGCATCTTTGCCTGCACCTCAAACATGCACAGCTTTGCAGGACATCTCGCTTAAACACCCTTGGACAGAGTTACAGTAAGTGCAGTGTGGCTGACATGCTGACCTGTCACTTTGTGCCTTCCTTGCCTGTCAGGTATCGTGTGAAATAAGCTTCTTGTCTGAGTGAAGAACCATGGAAGCTTTTTAAAGCAGGTTTTTGAAGGATATTCCAGGTGAAAATAAACTTCCTGCTGAGGGATCTTTCCCATCCCCCTCTTCCAATGCATTTCATATCAATTGGCTCTCTTAGCAAAGTCTGTTAGAGGCAGATCTAGGGCTTGGTTTGCATGCCTCCTGTAATACATCTGCACATTGCTCTTGGAAGGGCATGTAGCAGGTTGAGCTGTGCTCTGTAGACTGATGTTAGAAGCCCATTTAACACTTTCCAGGTTTCAAAGGATCTAGAATGTAGTGCACTCTCTAAAGCAGGAGGTCCAAGCAAAAGAGTCTGTAATATGCCTCGATAGTGCACAGCTTGCTGCTTTGTTGAGTTTCAAGTATGTGAATATCCTGCCACCCTGCAATGATGCTGCTCTCTGCATTTGCTTTACTCGGCCTACTTAGGGCTGCAGGTTACAAGCCCTCAGCACTTAAAGTTGCACAAGGATAACCTCCATCAGTATCTCCTTAAGTGTGTCCTAGCCATTTACATGTAATCAAAACTGTTTAAGAAGCACAGATACAGCAGATAGCCTGGCACCTGCCAAATATTTTTGGTGGAGAGATTTGCTGTGGTTCCTTACCACCACTACTGTCATTGCAATCCAATAGAGAGCTCCCATGGGACTAAGGATTAGAGTCAGCTGCACTATTACGCAAGGTATGCATTCTCTTCTCCTCACATCCATTAAAAATAGTATGATCATATCTTCTCTCCTGTTCCCTTGTTTTTACTAGCTTAAATAACAGGTGCAGTTTTAAATTGTATTACTGCCCTCATTCAGTGAACATCTTTTCAGGCTCTGGCACTATCAGGCTCAGAGGATAGTTTGGATAGTGGGCCTTAGGGGGTTAGCATGTGTGATTCCAGTTAATTTCATAAGATCCCTAAACAAGTGCAGCATGAGAGAGTGAAAAGCAGGAAAGTTGCATTGGATGAGTGCCACCTGCAGACTGCAGGGAATGAAGGTCTGATGATCTTATGTGCCAGTATGTTCCCTGAGATCAGAAATGTCTGCTTGTCTGCCAACTTAATTTACGATTAGGAAGTAGCTGTCACTGAATCATCTGTAGATCTCATAGCAAGGGCATTGTTTTGTTCTACCTTTGTTTCAGTCTTCTCTTCTGAGCTGTTGTGAATATCCCTGTACAATGACTCAGGAATCCCTAGTCTGTATTGAATTCTGTGTAAGTTAACCCTTCAGTTAAGGAAGATATCCTAGAGAATGAAAATTTGGAACCCAGGCAGAATTGGATTAGGAAAGCCAGGTGGATGAACAGTGGCTTCCTAAGCTTGTCTGAAGAACATTCCAGGGAGAGGAACCCAATGGATAGTGTGAGTGTCCTCCAGCAACAGATCTTGACATTCACAGAGGAAGTCAGCAGCTAAAATAAACTGGTTGTAAGTGTGACTGTTTTTTTTTCATGAATCTGTTTACTGCATCAAAGTCTATAGAGTTTGTCGTGGGTAAGTTATTAAATGTGACTCAGGGCACAGGACCTGGGGCTGCTTCAAATGTGATCATCGTGGCAATTCTGGCTGTGTAAGGTGAGCTTTTCTTGGAATCTGAGGATTTCCACAGTGAGCTAAGAAAAGGGAGGGATGGATAGAGAGAGAGGAAGGGAAGGAGTGAGATAGGGATGGGAGGAAAGGAGGAGTGTGTTGGTGGTCTTTGATCCCTCTGTCCAGCCTGATGCATTTGTGTACATGGTTCAAGCACATGGGAAAATCAGATTTACATTGTGGTCCTGGTACTGATTTTCTGCGATCTTCCTGATTTACACCAGTTACAACCTTGCTTGTCTCAGATCCAGTGATCTGTGAACAGTTTCTAGCATGTGAAGGCGACAATAAGTTTTGTGAGCAGGAGTGGCATATGAGGAGATCTGAGGATCTAAATAGTTTGAATACAGATTGATTGCAGTGGTCTTTTCTTCACCTTTTCACAAGGCTGTCTCTAGCTCTTCTTGTCTCTGTCTTCTTGTTTCAGAAACACTGTCTACAATATTTGCAGCTCCAAGCTTCTCTGGGGGAACAATGGAAATATCTTTAACTTCAGTGAATTCCAGCAGCATGCTGAAAACCCAGAAGAGCAGCAAGAAGGAAAAGTGGAGGCAGAATGTACAAGTGTGTGTTGCTGAGTTGTGTGAGCAGAGTATATCTCTTAGCAGTGAGTCAGACTTAGCAGGAAAGGAAGGGAGAGTGTGACGATTTATCACATGACATGAAAACTATTGTCACGTTGTCTAAGATCCCTGTGCTGTTGGCACAAGATTGACCTTTTTGTGTCTGCTTCAGGCTGTCTTCTGCTTCTGGAGCCTTCTGGAGCAGAGGCAAAAATAACAACCATGGTGCCAGCACCAGCCAGTACTGGTACTTCCCTGAGGTAGAAGTTAAATTGCTGCACTGGCACAGGATAAGCTCAGAAGCTTGAGTTCATGCTTGGAAAGTTTATCTCTATTATGGTGACATGTATTTCTTACATGCAGTACAGATGGGTGCAACAAGGGTTAACAGGTATTGTAAAACTCAACAGCTTTGTTTATTCTGGCCACACCTGAGACTGATCAATACTGTAGGTGCTTCAGCCCTGTGAATCCCTGTGGGTCAGTTTTCCTTATCTTTTGTTTTCAGTCTTCTATTCTGAGCTGTTGTGAATATCCCTCTAGCAAGACTCAGGAGTCACTAGTCTGTATTGAATTCTGTGTAAATTAACCCTATTTCCCTTCAGTTAAGGAAGGGATCCTAGAGAATGAAAATTTGGAGCCCAGGCAGAATTGGATTAGGAAAGCCAGGTGGATGAACAGTGGCTTCCTAAGCTTGTCTGAAGAACATTCCAGGGAGAGGAACCCAATGGATAGTGTGAGTGTCCTCCAGCAACAGATCTTGATACTCACAGAGGAAGTCAAATCACAGAAGGTGAGCATGGCTTCTAATGGCAGGGTCCTGAAACTAGTCACTTTGTACTAGACCGAGAACCTCTCAGCAATCACTCTCTGGAACTGGTTGAAGTTCCTGCTGTTACCCCTTTGTGTATGATTGATTGTGCCCAATGCAGGGGAGAATGGTCTGCCCTTCAGCCCTTGCTGGGAAGTCCAGCTAGCTGGGATGGGCTGGGAAAGGGAGATACACAAAATCGAAGTGTGCTTTGCAAATGTGTTGTTGGTGCATCTCTATTGCTCTGTAAACTTATGAAGTACAGTCCTGAATATGTACTGTGGCACTAACAGGAACTATTGTGCTGAGTCATGCTGTTAACAACACATCATTCTTTCTGAATAATGATCCACCATAAATAGGTGATATGACTGTAGAAGTCATGGGTCACTGCAAGGGCTGCCTCTCCTTAATGTCCTTAACAAGTTTGGAACAGTGCCAGACTTCCACTAATGCTTTTGGCTCTTCCAGCAGAAGAGGCAGGAGAGCCAGGTCCCATGGTCTGCACTTAGTTACATCCTTTAATTGCTTCCTTAAATATCTGTGGTGTCAGTGCATGAATAGGCAACATGTTGCTGGGGCAAGTTTTTGTGTGGAGAGGAGTGAAGGAAAACTCTGGCAGAGGGTAGATTAAAATAGATAAGGCAGTTTCCTTCTGGTAGCACAGATAGGTGCAGGCAGCATTATTTCCATCTCTTACTTTATCACAATGCTGACCAGATCTCCAGCTTCTCTGGTGGGCTTCCCTACAGGGATCACTGTAGAAAGTCATAATTCAGACAGCATGAGGGGGGAGCTTGTCTCTTAGCAGTCCGCATAAGGTCAGTCATCTGTGGTCTGCTGCAGAGACCTTTCAGGCCCAGCTCTGGTAGGAAAGCACTGTGTTTTCAAGATTATGCTTTCACTTTTGCCTTTGGAAGGAGTCAGTTTCAAGATCTTGAAGATCCCAGTTCACTGTCTGTGTTGTTTGAGCTGCCATTATCCTGGTCAGCAATGAGATGTGATAGCTTTTTATTTCCTTCACAGGAGCTGGTTAAACTTCTTCACAAAGCTCTGGAGACAGCCCAGCAGGAGAAAAGAGTATCTAGCATCTATCTCACTGCAGCAGAAGATAAGGGTGGGCTGGAGCTGGTGCACCACAAAGTTAGACAAATCACAGATCTCACAAGTCGACTAGAAGTGCTTGAGCAAGAAAAGAAGGAACTGGAGCAGATGCTGACTCTGAGAGACAGACACATCCAGGAGCTCAAGGAGCATGTGCAGGTTCTGATGGACAAGAACCATTCCAAACAACAAGTCATCATGGCCTTGACAGAGCAGATGGCACAAGAGCTCTCTGACGCCCTGCAAGAAACCAACGCTGTCACTGCAGAGACATTGTATAAACAGCAGGAGGAGACTGAGCACCTGAAGGTATGTGAAATAGCAGCTCCTCTTTCTGTTCCCTCTGATTCAGTGAGGGATGTTCCTTGTGGGAAGCGCAGAATATGTGCAGCTCACTTGGGAGGGCATCAGATTTTGAATTTGATTTATGAATTTCAAAAACTTTCCCATTACATCCTGGTTCTTTCAAATCCAGACTGCTATATGTCCCTATATGCGCATTGTAATGACCAGGTAGCATTGGGTTGAGAATTGTCCAGAGAGCTGCTTACTGCATTGTGAGAGTATTTTTGTTGCCAGCCATGAGCTGCAATTTGTGTAAATTTTTTTAAAAAGAGAACAAATCACTTATATTTTTCGCCTTACTTAGGTGCTTCCCTATCTCAGTTTCCCCCCCAGATGTGCGTGTTTTCTAAGCATGCACATGGAGTGCACTTAGCATTTTCAGTTGTCTTGTCTGTGCATGATGCTTCAGTTTAATGTTGTGTCTTGATTTCCTTTAAAGAAAATATTTGATCTGTGGAGCCCCATCTTCTCCTTAGAATACGAAATTATTGAGATATTTTCTTGTCCTTAACACAATCGACACATCAGATCCCTCTTGAGATTTAAAAACTGAGCTGGGAGGGCATTTCTGACTCCTCAAGATCTTTTCTTATGTAACTTTTTTTCTCTGTGGCAGGATGATATTGAGGCATACAAAACCCAGAACCAGTTTCTCAACTCAGAGATCCATCAGGTTACTCGACTATGGACAAGAGTTGCTGAGAATGAAAAAGCCCTTCTGATGAAGGTAAGGCAAAATGACATTTTTATCGCCTGGTAGGTTTTGTTACTAATTTCTTTCCAAAGTTGACACTGGAGTGGATTTTGGTTCGAAACACACTAGGAATAAGTTATCTTCACAATGTGTTTCTTTACCATGGCCTTTTTTTCTGCTTTGTGTTGTTTCCAAAGTAGATGTGGTTATTTAATTCTTTGATAAAGTGCCTCTAAAGGTCAGTCTTAAGGATGCTGAAATTTAATCTGTATTCTCTTGAGAGCTGTCAGACTGACTGAGCCCTGGCTCCATCTCGTCTCAGTTTCTGTATCAGGCTTGGCACTGCCAGATGGCAGCACTCTCTGATCCTGCAACTAGATCAGTTTGTTTTCCTAAGCTGTGTTCGTTTCCAGCCTAGTAAGTGTGCATAACCTGGTTAGTTTTATTCCCTTCGTGAAAGCTATTATTGATTTCTTTCCAAAGTCAGCACTGGAGTGGATTTTGGTCCAAACACACCAGGGATAAATTTTCTTCCTGCTGTGTTTCTGCATGCACTAGCCTGTAAGTGTGCATAACCTAGTTACTCTCAGTCTTGTCTAATCCAATTTACTGGTTCTGAAACACTTCCCCCAGATTTGTCATGTGTGCTGGCATTTGTTATGTGGGTTTTCCCTGGTTTGAAGGTATATCTTCAGTCTTGGATTCTGGACCAGGTCAAAAAGCTGCTTCTGGAATGTTATTATTCTTACACCTGTTTGCTTTTCAGTCCTTTGAAACCCTGCCGCCCTCCTAACTGACTGCCCTTCTCTGATTCTGAAACTTCTATAACCTTCAGAAAGGAACTAATCAGACCAGGATGCTCAGTAGGAGGCAAAATGCTGATTAAAGTTGTAATATGACAGTATCCCATGCTCCTCTCTGTCCCCTCTATACATAGCCTAGTTCTTTCTGTGATTTCTGTTTTATTTTTGTTTTTAACTGCTGCTTTCCCCTGAGTAGGAGTCTTCATTGAGCTTCCTGTAAGATACTGGGTGAGTCTTGTCACTGTATGGTCTTAGTTTCCCCACTTGTGGAGAAGGGATAACAATCCTCATTCTTTTTTGTCTGCTTGGTGTCTGCCTATGGTGGTGGCAGGAGACTGTCCTGCTGTTTGAACTCAGATGGGCCTCCTGTGCTTGAAAAATGCTGTGTACCAATGCCTTGGGACTACGGTTGCTGAGGTCACATTGTCTATGGTGCTACTGTGCATCCTGAAAATGGTGTGTGGCTGTAGTTCAGGCATGGAAACAGTATGTTTAGTCAGGAGAGAGTTCAGTATGTGCTAGAAAATTTGCCTGAGGAGCAGGGAAAAAGCGAGCAGAGAATTTAACTGCAGTGAAGGCTGAGCTGAGTTGGCTGGGATATAGCCACACACTGTTGCAATGCAGTAGATGAACCAGGGGATGCTGTAGTACATCTCCTACAGACCTGGCAACTTCTGTTGCATGCTAGCAACTAGCTTATCCTTATTTGTAGACCATGGTTGTTCACTTCTTGCTGCAGTTCCACTGACTGTAGAAAACTGCTGGATGTGTTTTCTGGGACCTTGCTGTTGAGAAGTCATGTGTGGACCAGGCCTGCAGAGAGCAATAGCAATGTAGAGGGAAGCACCAATGAGCAGACTAACTCTGTCATGTTTTCCCATCAGTGTGCTCGTCTGCAAGCCCAAAACTGTCAGATGGAGAGCAAATACCTGATGGTCTTGAGGAAGCTGCAGGAGTCTATGCCTGACCTCCCAAGCTCCCATGCTGAGCTGCTGAGGAACCTCATCCAAGAGGCACTCCAATGTGATGTGAAGGAAGGAGCAGAAGAAGGTTTTTATTTGAATCCTGTAAGGTAAGAGGCAAGACCTTGTAGTAGTCTGGCTGTGGAGGAGAATGTGCAGGCAAGAAAGGCTCAGGGACATTTCTATATAGCAGGGGCTTGGAGCTATGAGCTGGAAGTGGAATTTGAGGAGGCTAGTTTACTTTGTTGGTGTGGACACCAGGAGTATCTGTTTTTAGGAAGGAGAAGTTACAGATTCTATGCCTGAACTTTTCGTGTCAGTGGCAGATAGGATAGCAAATGACAGTATCCATGGTGTGCCTGGGGACAATCCTGCAGTGAAGGAGGGTTGGACTTGAGACCTTGCTGTCAGTGCTGCTGGGATACTTAACATTTGTGTTTGTGCATTCCTGCTCAATTAGTGCCCTAGTTCTGTAAGAGTTTCCATTTTTTCTTGTAGGTCAGACTCTCAGGCTCTTCAGATAGTTTTGTAGAGGAGAGCCCAGGCCAGGCTTAGTGTTTCTGTCAATAATATGATGGTATCTTACAAATATCTTAGCCTGAAGATCTTGGACTGAAGATGCACAAACCCTCAATAAGCTGTAATATTGGCACTCCTGGTGTTTTCCTGTCAGTAGGAGATTTGCATTGTGTCTACAGGGAGAAATCAGAAGGGACTGTGGGTCTCTTCTTTGGTTTGAATTCCCAAAACCTTCCTACAGAACATTCTCTCCACTACAATATGGTAGGGTACCTAGGTTCAGCTAGATACTCCATTAGGGACAGTGGAGCAGGTGAAATGAGAGGATTTCATGAGACTGGTTATGCAAGGTTATGCTTGAGTGTTCATGTGTATATGCCACTGCTGTGGGCTCTTATATGTCTTCAAGACTATGAGACAGTGAGCATGGTAGGCTCTCACATGCAGCTGCCAGACAATGAGAATGAAGAGTACCTGTGCTCTGGCATTGGTAACAGGATCCTGGCAGCAGGCTATAGTTGGCATGGTCCTAAGCTGGAGTGAACAGCCTTTGACACATAGATAACAGCACAGTCCTGTGAACTAACCTGTGCCATGTGTTCCTCCAGTGAGTATGATGAGTATGGGTTTATGACTGTACCTGATTATGAAGTTGAGGACTGGAAACTTCTGGCCAAAATCCAAGCCCTGGAGATAAAATCCAATAACCTGCGGAGCCAGGAAGTAGTGGAGAAGCCCCTCCGTGACAGATGGAACAGCATTGGAGAACTGAGTCCCTCTGCAGAGCTGAAGAGCCTGATCCGAAGTGGCATTCCAGTGGAGCATCGGCAGTGGGTGTGGAGGTGGATTGTCAGCCGTCACTGCAGCTGTCTGCCTGACCACTACCAGCAGCTGTTATGGAAGAGCAAGAGCACTGAGCACCCTGCCTGCCATCAAATTGAGCTTGACCTGCCCCGTACACTGACCAACAACAAACATTTTTCCTCTCCTACCTCCCAGCTCATCCCTAAGCTCCGGAGGGTGTTACTGGCTTTCTCTTGGCACAATCCTGCCATTGGATACTGCCAGGGACTGAACAGGTGAGGAGCCAGATATGCTGTTTCTTGATGGGATAGCTGAGATAGATGTGATATCATGAAAAAGCATAGACACATTTACCAGGCTGTCATGCAAACAACACTAGGCAGTTGCCTCTCTGGACTTCTTTCCTTCTGTGCCAGGTATTTTGCTGCAGAACTGTGTCTTTGGTGTCTTTTCTTCATCCATTGCTGTTGCTGGGATCAAGCTTGCAGTGGGATACTGTATCTCCATACTTGCAGAACATGAAAGATCAGTTATGGGAGTCAGAGTTAGGCAGTCCCAGAATAACAGCATGAGGTTGAAATTCTTTGTCGTAATGTGCTCAGCAGAAGAACAACCTGATGGAGGAAATGTTGGGAAGTGTTAGACATGAGGGAGTTGCAGCAAATGCTGTGAGGAGAGGCTGAGCAAACTGTTTTTCTGTCTGAAGGAAAAAAAAAAAGGGCCAGGGAATTGAAAAGCTTCTTTCACTTCCCAAGCAAGACCTAGAAAAGATGAAACCAGACTTCTTAGAAATGTGCTGCTGAATAAAAGAGGCGTTGGGCACTACTGTAAGAAGGAAACTTATGGTTGTACCCCTTCAAATAAGGGAAGTCTATGTGAACTTTTCCTCTTTTCTTTGGATGATCTTCAAAAAGGTATCTTCCACCCTAAAGAACCTGGCTGAAAGGGAGTAAGTAAAGCAAAGCTGAAGCAGGTAAGCACTGTAGAATAACATGTAGGAAGACGAGCTATGTCACATAATATGGAATATCTCTGAGAAAGTTCTTTACTGTATTGAAATAACCAAAATCAGCACACTGCTAAATTCAGCAGCTCTACAGAACATCCTGTTAGCTGGGGAGTCTGGCTTTGTCACACCTGTTCTATGTCTGCTGCTTCCTGTTTACTGACAAAGCCACATGTGAAAGAAAATCACAGCCCCATGGCTCCTTCAGAAACCCACTTAACAGAACACTTGCGTCTCTGACCAGCTGATGAGGAATACCGTGTTTGGTGTTTTGGACAGTCATGGAGCAAAAGGCATGCTAAGAGAAATCTTGAATTCTAGGGCTACTGCTTCTTCCTGTCGTGTTGCATTGGCCTCACTGTATCTTGTGCCTCACAGACTGGCAGCTGTTGCCCTCCTTGTCCTGGAAGATGAGGAAAATGCTTTCTGGTGCCTAGTACATATTGTGGAGAACCTAATGCCAGCAGACTACTACAGTGACACACTGATAACATCACAGGTGAGTTGGACTTGTCACATCTGCTTGGTCTTTGACGTGGTGATTTACAGTGGAGCTTTAAAAGCAAGTGGTCAGCTTGCAGTGTATTTGATAGCACAGTAATACCAGAGAGCAGCAGAATTCATCCCCAGCAGTAGGAAATTTGGCTCCACTCATGAGTTATCACTTGAAGGTCAGGTTAATCAGAAGGGAGGCCATTAATATTACATTTATTTGTTTTAAGAGAACCTAATAGAGGCGAAGCAGCAAAATCTGACATGCAAAACTAGGTATTAGGAAGGCAGCCCTCCAGATGTTTCTTTAGAAACTTCATGCTATCTTTCAAGTGCCATGTACAAATGAAAAAAAATACTGAATTTTTTATATTCACTGTGATTTCCTCAGTTCATGATCAAATACAGTATTTGATCTAACTTTGGTGTTCTCTGCAGATCAGAAAGTCCTCTGACCATTTAATGTAGAATGTTATTCTATGAACCCTACTGGTTCATAATCACTATATTTAAATATTTTCAAGATGTGTTGACTTCTGTTAGATATGCTGCCTGGGCCCACAATAGATGGAGGCTACAAGTGTCAGTAGATGAGAGCAACTGATTGTACTGCTGAATTGGTTGACTAATTGTTTGACTGGGGGAGTGTTGTGCTGGTGGAGAGGTCAAACCATAGTCAGGGGAAGCAGCCAGATGGTTGTGCTCACAGCAAAATATCTCTGCAGAGCAGGTAGTATGCTCTGCAGTAGCTGTGAGATATAGCATGCAGCATTCAATACTTGATAAACGGTGGTTGACAGAGAAGACATGGCAGACTGAAGATGAAGCGGTTCCCCTGCATTTGGTGAGAACAGACTGTCAGTTGAGGAAGCCTTTATCAGAAAGATTTCCTGACCTCATGACTGATCCCTGAATGCCTAGCCAAGACTCACATAAAGTGGAAGATTTAAGGTGATTATTTGTAAGGTGACATGATAGATGGAAAGCTCTGAGCTTTCTGAAAAACTTAAGGCTTAACTCTTCCAGATTTGAAAGATAAAGCATGTCACTTCACCTTGTCTATGCCACTGTGCCACAGCTAGGGCTCTGGTATGATATGGCACAGGGGAAGACCTAACCATGATCTTGCTCCTAGCATTTCCTTTCCTGAAGTCATGACTTTCTTGAGATTAAGCCTTTATAAATCTGTGTCAAGGATCTCACTAACTGCATTTCTGTGTCTCTCTGCTCTTGCAACCAGAAGCAGAGCACAGACAGAACTTGGACCACAAAGAGAAAGGGAAAGTCAGGTTCTGCTTGTGAATTCAGAGGGATTCTAGATGGTTATTCTTTTAAGCCATATGCATTCAGACTAGGACAGGTTTTAATTCTTGTGATTTAATTGAATGCTCATGACATCACAGAAAATCCCAGTAAGACTGATCCAGGAAAATGTGGCAATGTTTTTTCCACCCTGATTTTGAGACAGGGAAGGAATACAATCCTCTGAGTGAGAAGAATACATGTGTCTCTGCTTGCATGCAGGTCCTGTTTAAGCTTGCGCAGAGTACAGTGTACAAGTACACTGCTCAGTAATTTTGAAGGGTTGTGAGACAGAGGTCTATCTGTGCTTTTTAGGGTATTGTTAAGCTAGAAGGGAGCACCTGTGATTACTGTGACATACATGTGCCACTGTCCTGATGGACTGCTCTTGAACCTCACTGTTCTATTTTTTTTAACTTTAGGTAGATCAAAGAGTATTCAAAGACTTTCTGTCTGAGAAGCTGCCTCGCCTTATGGCTCATTTTGAGCAATATCGGATTGATGTCTCACTCATCACTTTCAATTGGTTTCTGGTGGTTTTTGTGGACAGCCTGGTCAGCGACATCCTCCTGCGAGTGTGGGATGCCTTCTTGTATGAGGGAACTAAGGTGCTTTTCTCAGTGTAGGCCTTCTCCCCATCTGCACCACCTCTGTGACATGATGGCAGGATGATTAACTTAAACATGTGTCAAAGAGATGTGATTTTGAGCATCTTGTCCTATTCTGCCTGTCTGGTGTGGTGCCTTGATGCCTCATAGGCACTGCTGACTGTGTGCTTGCTGCTGACACTGTGCACAATATCCCTGGCACTTTATAGCAGGGAGTCCTTCTGCTCTGTGATCCAGACACAGTTGAAGTTCTGACAGACACAAGTTGCAGAAGGTGGGCAGAGAATTAGTATCTGAAAATGGGGATTGTTCATTGTCCCTGTACATAGAGAGATGTGGAGAACCCTTGTGAAATCCTTGGCAGCACTTGGAGAATGTGATATGCTCTGGTGTTGTAAATTAGTGTACAGAAGGACACTGTGTTTGAATTAGCACTGTGCCTCTTCAGGCCTGCTCTCCTACAGCCTGTTGAGAGCTGGAGCCTAGTGTCTAGCCTTCACTGCAGTGCTGTGTGCCCCACTCCATGGTTTACCCCAGGAGGGCCTTGTTTCTCAACTGACTAAGACTTTGTCAACTCAAATACCTTTCAACTCTCCAGGTGATTTTTCGCTACGCTCTTGCGATTTTTAAATACAATGAAGAAGAAATTCTAAGAATTCATGACAGTGTGGAGATCTACCAGTACCTACGCTTTTTCACAAGAATGATTATGGATGGCAGGTAGGACTCTGGGTTGTAGACAGCCTTCCATCTTGGGTTTGTACTTGCTTATCTGTAGGTCAGCCTAAAATGAATTGTGATCAGTCTGTTGAGATAGATTTTTACACATTGTCAGGTCTGTGGGACACGGATCCATTTGTCACTTTTTGACTTTCCATTCATGGTACTATTGAAAGGCTTTTTGCAAACGCTGCAGCAGAGGAAGCCACAAAGTTTGTGCCAGCCACCTTCTTGCTGCAGGAGCTTGTGCTGCCTCTTGCTGGGTTTCTGTCAGCTGTAGCAGGGGCATCTGGGAACACAGCACGACTCACAGCTTTTAACAGCAACATGTGTCTGAGAGGAAAATTTTTGTGATCTCTATGAAGAGAGTTTGATGTTGGAAATATTCCTCCCCCAAGGGCTATCAGAATTGGCATCTGATCCACTATTTCCTGACGCTGATACCTTAAAAGGTGGTGTGATTTAAGGCTAATGAAAGCATTGCTTGGGTGGCTGTGTGAGAAGGAATTGTCTGAGATTCTGTTAAGACATTGCTGCTTGGTTGTTTTTAGCTTAGAGCTGAAAGCTGAGGTCCTTATCTTTGTCCACCTCAGGATGCCCTTGGCATATCTGTTGTCATCTGCTACTATACAATAAATGAGTTCACCAGATCTGTCTTTTCCATTCTAGGAAGCTGATGAACATTGCCTTCAATGACTTAAACCCCTTCCCCATGAAACTGCTGAGGAACCGTCGGGCAATGCACAAGGAAGAGCTGGAGGCAGAGCTGTATGAGCTGGAGCAGATCAAGGCAGCCTATGTAAAAGAGAGAGCAGAGCAAGGGCCTCAGGACTTGAAGGAGGCTGTTAGTGAAGAGGAAGAAGAGATTTAATAAAAATAAGAGTTCCTTCCCTCCCACTTTGCAGAAGGTCTTCAGTAGCAACTGTCTGTAAGAGATGGAACAGAAGGAGAAAGGTGGTCACAGCAAAAGTTCCTCTGTGCCAGGAAGCACGGCTGTAGGTATGGGACCATTTGGGAACCAAGCCAGACTTTGAAATGGATTGGAAGGTTTTGAAAGAGTTTTATTCTCATATATACTTCCACCTTTCGGCCCACTAAAACAGGGGATTGAAACAGCTAGGCCCTGAAAGCAAATACAAGATAGTGGTTTCTGAAATAATGTATGATTATGTATATTAGAGGTCTATATGTTTAGAAAACTCCTTTTATCAGTGTCCTGGTTTTGATCCCCCAGATGATTATAGGACCCTTCCCCAAGTGACAGATGGCCCCCCCTCCTCTCTCTGAAGAGAGGAGAGGAAGGAATGAGGAGATTTGTGAGTTTAGAAGAATTCCAAACTACTTTAATAGATAATGAAATAATAGATAAAATTAAAAGGAAAAGATAAAAAGGTATACAATATTTACAAAACTGTATCAAGCTCCCGGGAT
>VZTY01003045.1:8660-34143 GCA_013400935.1 Turnix velox
ATGGGAGGACCAGAAACAATGGATGTAAATTGGAAGGGGGTAGATCTAGACTTGACATAAGAAAGAAATTCTTTACAGTGAGTGTGGTGAAACCCTGGAACAGGTTGTGCAGAGAGGTTGTGGATGCCTCCCTCTCTGGAGGTGTTCAGGCTAGACATGGCACTGAGCAGCCTGATGTAGTGGGAGGTGTCCCTGCCTATGGCAGGGGGGTTGAAACTCGATGATCTTTAAGGTCCCTTCCAACCCAAACTATTCTATGATTCTATGATTCTATGATAAATGAGGTGAGCAGTCCTGCTTGTGCAGGGCTGTCCCTTGTCAGGTCTTACTGGAGGAAGGTGTCCTCTGCCCACTCTCCTCTGCAGGAGCCATCAGATCCTTACTCCAGAAATCCTGCCAGCTTCAACATCTGCTTTCACCTGTGCTGGGAACGGAGTTGCGGGAGAAACGCCTCATGCTATCATGGTCAGCAAATCTCGTTTATTGAGAGCATCAGACAAGCTTATATACAGCTATGGTTAGCCATGCCCACTACTCACTCCGATTGGTCACATGTTACATCCATCAATGTAGAACCCTCCCCTTGCGGTTTCTCTCTTTCCTTATTCTGTTACAGTCGACCACGAGTTCCTTGTTCACTAGTTCCTCGGCACCTCCCCCAGCCCTCCACCCGGCTGGGCTCCAACCTGGCGAGGTCTGCCTCAGGCTTCGATCGCTGTCTTTGTCTTGCTCCGGGAGCTTGATGGCAGTCGTTAACTCCCTAGCCTGTGCCCATCCCCCAACAACCTGGGATTTACATATGAATATACATGGTTTATATATACACGGTTTATATATATATATATATATATACACATACATATATACACCAAATACCTAGTTCCTGTTCCAAGAGTATGCTAAATGTTTAGATACAAAGGATTTGACAGGCAGAGATAGCCTACTTTACTTCTGAAATATTACAGGTGAATGTCCTACAGTATTGCCAGAGATAATTGTCTACAGTTTTTTGAAAATGTTTCACTCAGCAACTCAATCTTGGGGCAGATCTCCTGGGACAGCTGGGAGCAGCTGAACATCAACCCAGCTGGGGATGGCTTGCTATGGCTGACCTCCCTGTCCCAAAAGAAAGGGAGCAGCAGAGGGTGTCACAGCTCCTTCCCCCAGGTGGGGTCCATCCTCTCACAGGTGATGATGACAAATTCTTACCAGGATGGTGCTGGCCAATAGTCAGAACTTCCTCTGGCACTGGGGGCAGTTGTCTAATCACACTTGCCATCGATTATAGGCTTTTTCCCTTTCAGTGTAGCTGTATTTTCCTTGCTGTATTTAACTTGTTGCTTATTGGGCTGTTGGTTGCTCAGATTATGAAGCTACATTTGAAGAAATCTTCCCAGCAGATGCATGAATGTCAGTTTGTGAAGTTGTGCTGATGTGACAGAGATGGCAGTGTCTTTCAATATGCTGTTGGTCTTTGAGCTATAAGCCTGCCCTGGACAGAGTTTGCTGGGTCTGATGAGACAACACAGGCTGGATAGATGGCAGGCAATACAAATTATCTTTTTTTACACATGGGAGGAATTGACTTCTTGTGCTGAGGGCATGAGAGCTGGACGCAGTACTCCAGGTGGGGTCTCACCAGAGCAGAGTTAAGGGGCAGAATCACCTCTCTTGACCTGCTGGCCATAGCTGTTCTGATGCAGCACAAGATACAGTTGGCCTTCTGGGCTGTAAGAGCACACTGTTAACTCGTGTTCAACTTTCTGCCCACCAATACTCCCAAGTCCCTTTCTGCAGAGCTGCTCTCTGTCACATCACTTCCCAGTCTGTATTGGTAACAAGGAATGGCCCATCCCAAGTGCAACACCCCCCACTTGTCCTAATTGAACTTCATGAAGTTTGCACAGGCTAACCTCTCCAGCCTGTCCAGGTCCTTCTGGATGGCATCCTGTCCCTCTGGCTTATTGACTGCACTACCCAACTTGATGCTGTTCATGAATTTGCTGAGGGTGCACTCAATTCCTGTCTATATAATCTATGAAAACATTAAACAGCACTCACCCAAGCACAGATCCCTGAGGGACACCACTTGTCACTCTTCTCCATCCGGACATCAAACCACTGACAGTTATCCTCTGGATGCAAATATTGGTCATTTTTTTATTCACTGAAGACTCCATCCATCAAATCCACATCTCTCCATCTTAGAGAGAAGGATCCTGTGGGGGACTGTGCCAAAGGACTAGGAGAAGTCCAGGTCCAAGATGGTATTCACTGGTCTTCCCTTGTCCCTTAAGTAGTCACTCCATTGTAGAAAGCCACTAGGTTGGTCAGGAAGGACTTGCTCTTGATGAAGCTATGCTTGCTGTCTTTAATAAGGTATGCTCATCCTTAAATGTCTTGAAATTCTGTGTTATCTGATGTGAAAGAGCCATTGTGAGGAAAAGAGGAACATGGGGAGGTTCTGGCAAGAGACAAGAGGCTGACAGATGGGCAAGGAGTTTGACTGTATAACATTTAGTGGATCACCCAGTGCTAGAGGAAAATTTATCCAGACACTCCAGGGAGCCCCCCTATCAACTATGCCTGTGTCTATGTTTTAAGTTAACAATATTTTCTATGGTCTTTTCTTTCTAGGTCCCATTACTAGAATGCCATCAGACCAGATGTGTCTGTGGCCAGTGACATAAGATCACTGGATCACACACCTCTGTGCCTTTCTGCTGGCACAGAAAGTGCCTTCCTGGGAATAAGCTCCATCTCGTAGCCCCATGTGCTGATGGGTGCTGTTTGCTAAGGCACTTTGTGATGCCCTCAGCATAGCAAGGTAATGATGATCTCTCATGAAGTCTAAAGGGTACTTCAAATTCTCAGTATTATTTCTGTTATGGCTTACTTTGCCATCACAAGTTTCATCTAAGGAGGTTGTGCTCAGTGGTCTATGCTGTCAGTTTGTGGATGTCTTGCACAGTTCATAGGATTCTTGTCAGATCTTGAAAGATTTTGTATTGTCTTGGATGGTTCTAAGTGCTGGTGGTGTTGCAAAACCACAAAATGACATGTTCTGGATACTGAAATTCACTTCTGATCCCAGGACATGTGTATATATATATATGTATGCTTGTAAGAATGCCTCTGTTATCAAACAGTAAAACTTGGGAGTCTGGATAATCAGGAGAGTAAATCCAACATTACGTTAGGAAAAAGGGAATAATTGTTATTTTTAAAAGTAACCCTGTGGTTTGGACACTGTGTATTTGCTTCATGATTTAAAGTGTTGCTTATCTAAACTGGAAACTCTCTGAAAGATTGAAATTTGTTTTAGCTCTGCAGTACAGATGTTCTCTCTGATTTATCAGCACACACATGGGGGTACAAACAATCTTGGAACTAGCTGCAAAAGAAGTACAGGAAGATACAGATGGTACAGATATGGTTGACAGAGACAAGAAAGAAATGCTGCACAAGTACAGATACATCTATAAATCAGTTGGTGAAGGGAGGGAGAAAAAGAGGGGAAAAGAGCCTTTTTGGGAGCTAGTCTGAAGTGGAGTTCTGTGTGGCAAAGCTTGAAGCCACAACACAGCTCCAAACCTTCCTGTGAGCTCTGAGCATGATCATTTACAGTTATATGTCAAAAGTCAGATAAAATACACCATTTCCTTTGGCTTTGTAGGATAAGGGTATTTTCCTTTTTTTTTCAACCCCACACCTGCAGATCAGAGCTAAACATCGGGAGGAATGGAACATTGATTCCCTCTGGATGGGATCCAACAACACTGCTGGCACATGCAGGTGGGGAACGTATTGCCAACGTTTTCCTACAACTTTTTCCCGATTCACGTTTCCTGCTACTTCTGCTGCCGATTTCCACAAGATGGAGCTCTTCTAACACGGCTTTGGCGTCAGCCCCCGGAGAACAGTATTCCATCGCTTGTTTTATTTTATTTTATTTCTACGGCCGTATTTCTGAATTGGTCAGGCTCTTATGAATAATCATAACACTCCTTCCCCCCCACATCTCCCTATTCCCCTCTTTTCCCCGCCCAAAAAAAACCCCAAAACAACCAAACCCTCCAGGAACTTCGGATCCTTGATGCACATGTTCCAAGCTACAGTGCTAAAGGTCCGTGGAAAGACTGCTCCCAGGGGATGCACATGTGTACAGAGTTGCTTTACACTGTGCAGGAGCAGCTGATGGGGTGTCCACCAAGTGTCACTGTTCCAGGGGCTTATTTTGCAATGGCTAAGAAAACATTCAATGCTTCATGTCCCTGAGCGTGACCCTTTCAGACCCACCAGCCTTTGTCCACAGCCTGAACCTAGACTCCTCAACCCCTTGGAGCAACTATCAGCCTTCACTGAGTTTTGATGAAGCCCTCATGTGTAATTTCTGTTCTTCTGAATCTATTTTTAAAATCTATTTCTACCTTCTCCCCACAGTAACACTTGCTTGTTCCCTCTCTGCTTTGTCCCCTTCAGCTCCAATTCCCATGAAGTTACACTGTGGATGAGAATTTTGCAGATGCTGTTATTCTGTGACAAATCTGCAAAACTGATGGCACGACCAGGCCATCTATTGAGTCATGCACACAGATCCAGGCTGCTCTACCTACCTTTGTTGTTCACATGTTCTTTGTCACTACATCTCCCGCAAATGGCAGTGGCTGAGCTAGAGGCTTTTATCTGATGAGTCGATACAGGAGTTTACAAAATCAGGGCCAGGTTTACCTGCAATATTTGTAATGCTTGAAAAAAGGGTATCCTCAAGGATTCTTGCTCAGTGCTGGTGTTGTGAGGTGTTTAGGGCTGTGCTGGCATTGTCACGAGAAGCTGGTGTTCTTTGTGCACAGGAGACAGGTGATATCTCTGTGATGATGTGTCTCCGGCAATGCAGGGCATGGAGCTGGTGGGCAGAGGTTTTCCTTCTGATCAGTGCTGGGGTTCAGCTCCTTCGCAGGCCACCACAGAGAGCCAGCTGCCACTTCTCAGCAGCATGCAGCCTGAAATCCTGGCTGTTATGGGACCTGGCTAAGTGGAAAACACATCAAGATAATTAAGGGGCAGCTATACAGAGCAAGGTGCTGCCATTGCCAGATCTAGTGACACAGCACCTGTCTAGATTCCCGTTAGAAATCCTTATTTGCAAAGGCTGGAGCATGAATGTGTTTGGTGGTTGCATTTTGATTTTTGTTTTAATTTTTTTGCCTGTATGGCTTAACATGGCTCCTTTTCTGCTCCCAAGTCCACACTTTACTGAGGAGGGAGCTTTGAAGGAAATATAAAAATATCTTGGAAGCTCCCAGGCAGAGGACTGTCCCATTGCATCCCTGAGTCACACTGAAACCTCTGATGTGCAGTTGGCACATGGTACTTCGAAAGCATGGTTTGTCCCTTGTTTTTCAAACCAGGACACAGGCTGCTTCAACGTAATCTCTGTTTCTTTCATGTGATGGTCATGCTCCATACTCTGAGGACAGCAGATGGTGGGTCCCAGGCTCTAGGCAAACATTAGCCCACTCCACTGTAGGAACTCACTTTGGTTCACCTGGATAGAATTTGCTCTTTGGTCTTCTCCTCTCCATCATGACCCTCTTTTAAGTGATTCTGCTTGCACCACTTTATTGCCTCTGTCTCATTGTCCTTTCATGGAGTCATAACAATCTTCAAACATGGCTTATTGAAGTGTAGCTTTAAAGTCCTAATTTTCATTAAAATGTGGATCTATTTGTGCATTCCTAGCATGTATATATAATAGTCTGTGGGTGTTCAGGGCTGTAATTCTTTGGGTTGGCAATGTGTCCATAGCTCTTTATGGATCTTGCTGCTGTGCAAATTCCCCAAGGTTCAGGTCCCAAAGCCTCTGCCTTACTCTGCCTCTGGATTGGCTGCACAACTGGAGGGAGAAATGCAACAAGTAAGGGATCAAGCTCATTGCAGCACATGATAAAGCTGCACAGGAGGAAGGAATTAATGGAAAATTGGTAGGACAAAGTAGATTATTCCCCTTGCTCGCAGGTCCTGACTTTAGGCCTGCAGCCAAACTGGACCACAGCAGAGAGGGAGTGTCTTGCTTGCAGCTCCCAGGCAAACCCACTGCTTGGGGCCAGGGAGATCTTGAAACTGCTGCCAAAGGGCACATGCTTGCAGCCACATACTTCACACACATCAGTAAATGACTCTCCTCTATGTTTCCTCACTGGCAAGAAGAGGAATGTGATAGCCCTTGCTAAACACTGGTGTCACAGATATTCATCCCTCTTATGTGAGAAGAAAAAAATGGTAAAAGGACCTAATAAACCTTAATATAAAAATTTCTGTTTTAAAGATCTGGGCTAGGAATTATTCGGACTTCCATGAGTTTTTCATGGCAGGGGTGTGGGTTATTTAGGCTCAGGATTACTCAAGACACAGTATGTGACTGGAATTTTAGGATTTGAAAGAATTTCACTTGCTTGTGAAGTGGGTGTTTAACTTCTCTTCAGTTTTCACTTATTCTTTCTAAATTCTGAAACTACAAATTATCTCACCTTTGGTCTGAGGCATAGGACAAATTTTGCTAATTTTCTCCCCATTAATAGAATCATAGAATAGTTTGAGTTCGAAAGGACCTTAAAGATCTTCAAGTTCCAACCCTCCACCATAGGGACACCTCCCACTAGATCATGCTGCTCAGTGTCTTGTCCAGCCTGGACTTAAACACCTCTAGAGAGGGAGCTTCCACATCTTCTAGGGGAAACCTGTTCCAGTGTTTCAGTACCTTCACCATAAAGAACTTCTTTCTAGCCTGAATCTACCTTCTTCCAATTTACATCCGTTATTTCTAGTCCTTCCATCACATATCTATTAAAAAGTCCTACCCCTGCCTTTGGGTAAGTCCCCTTCAGGTACTGATAAGTTCAGATTAACCACTTTTCTCCAGTGCAACTGGTACCACAAAAAATGATGACTTCTTTTTTAAGTAGTTCACACTGATTGTAGATGCACACACGCAAGCAGGCATGTTTCATAGCAGGTTTTAGGGCTTGTGATTCAGAGCTGAACTGTTAAACCGTAACACATGGCTGACATCTGGAATTCACTAAGGTTTTTGTCAATTAAATTCTGGTAGCTATGGTGTGCTACTCTCCTTGCCTTCAAAATTTACCTTTCTTCATATTCAGTTCATAAAAGAAGAAGATTTTACTGGGCCTGTTGGTGTCACTTAATCAATGCATATGAATTATTTTGAACAAGCCTGCTTAAAAAGCATGTGTGTTTAGAGACTGTGGCACAGAGATCTTTCTAAAGAAAGTCTCTGTGTTGTCTTTTGATTCAAAATCATTGTTCAGAAAATTGTATATTTCTGTTCAGTAAGAATCTGTGCTTGCTAAGAGCACAGTCACCCGTTAGATAGATAGCTGGGGTAAGAGTTGCAGACAGATTGCCTTGGTGCTTGAATCTAATTTGTTACATTATTTTCTTTAAAAGAATGTCTCTCAGCTGGTTCTAGAGGCAAGATTAGAAAATGCTGGTGTTTCCCGTTATGTGGAACAGTTTGTCTTACCTATGTCTCACAGGGTGCCGTGTGCTGTTTCCATGACTATTGGCTGTAATTATGTATTCTCCTTGAAAATATTGTGTGGATGCCAGTTGTAATTGAGATCTGTTGAATCTCACATTGATACTAAGGATTTAATGCCAGCTACTGTATATCTGTCACTCTGATGAGTCTCAGGCAAAGGATGTGAACTGTCTTTAGTGAACACCCTTTAGAAAAGGGCGTGAACGTCTTTAGGAAAAGACATTTTCCCGTCTCTAAATCAGAAAAGCATCTGAGCATCTGTTTTAGTCACTCACATCTTTAACTTTGGGGACCATCTAGCTATCCATTAACTTCCTGGCTTCAGTGTTACTTCAGGAAGAAAGGAGGAAGTGCCATTTGAAGCTGATACTGACCCCTTTCTCGGCATGATCAAGTTTAGCATATCTTCAAGGTACCTTCCCTGCCTGGCAAGGGGCTGTAAAAGAGAGGTGACTTTGTCACTAGGTTGAAGAAAGTGATGATAAAGGATTCTGAGTGATGGGCACATGAGGGTTTGTTGTAGAGGCTTTGATTAACAGAGTTAAAAGTCATGCTGGATGCAGCACTTCCAGTGTAGTTTAGCTGAAGGCTTCAAGTTTAACTGGGAGGGCTTCACATGCAGTACATGGTCAATGGCACAGACCTGCCACATGTAGCTGGTGGTCACATAACTGTGTGCTTGAGCTGTCAGCTATTCAAATGTGTTTGTTTATCATATATGGTTTTAGGCAACTCTGTTTCAGACCTAGTCCTAGTCCTAGTCCTACTCCTACTCCTACTCATAGTTTATTCACAGCAGCTGGGTAAATATCTCATGTGAATTCATAAGAAAACTACTTGCTCTGTTGACTCTGACTGTTATCACTATTTAGTAACCACACTGTGCCAAGGGGCTATCACTGTGGCAGGCTGAGACACTTAAAGATATGATGTCTGGAAGAGCATCCTGCTGAGGGTCCCTCATCCTCTTAGCTGCACTTCGCTACCAGATGAACATAGTGGGCCCACTTTGGCCCCATCACCTGTCAAGATTAAAATGAGACTTTCAGACTCCTGCAGGTTGATTTCCTCATCAGAAAGCCTCTGGCACTAGATATGTCCCTGGCTTTTTAACTAGGTTTACCAGAGTGTGTGGATATGTGTGTTAACATCCCTTACTTTGGCAAGGGGATGAGGTGGTCCTGGGCAGAGATGGAGATGGCCAGAGCACTGCTGGTCTGTGTGCAGCCCAGAGGAGCCAAACCTTCACAGTCCATCTTTCTGACTGGTGTGCAAACATGATGTTTTCAGCTGCTGGCAACTGTGCTAGTTTATTTTGGGGGTACACAAATGGGCTGATCTATAAACAGCAACTAAAACTGTGGTGTCAGACTTTCAAAATCAATCCCAATTTTGGATATGGACTAACATGCTACTTTTTTTACTCATCATAAGGATTAGAGCTTATTATTACAATTATCTGCCACTTCCAATAGCCAGGATCAGTTTTCAGCCACTTTATAACTTTTGATAAACTGTAAGATCCTGAGTTGAGCACTTCTCCATCAGATTTCTAGGTCAATATGATTTTGCTGGAAAACATCAACCAAAAGAATTTGTCCATTTTTAAGAACAAATCCTGGTGCCAAACATCCCCTGAGGCTACAATCCCCATGGCAACTTGGTGGGGCCATGTGTCCTGGAACCTGCATCAACTCACCCTGGTGCTTCTGCTCCAACTAAAGCCTACACCATCTTGGTGGAGTTAGGGATGGGTGTTTTATGCTTCACTGATCTGGAGCATGATGGGAAATGTCTTTGAGTCTGGTCCTCATTGAAGATGATAGTTTTGTCTTTTTTCTTATAAAATGAAAGATGTTACCTCCCACACCTACTTGCCTTGAAAATTAACCAGGCTGCCTTGAAAATTAACATGTTGTTTCTGAAGCACTTGCATACCACAGTGGCACAGGAGAAAACCAGGCAAAAATTAATTACTCTGTCTTCAGTGCAGGGTTTTGAGGATTATAGAAAATAAGGCAGTTAAACTTTAAGAAAAAAGCAGAATGCTCTGTACTGTGTCCTTGCTCACCCTGGGTACTTAATGACATGTTTTCACCTGAAAAAAAAAGGCATGATCAAGTTAATTCAAGGCTATGCCAGAATGCAAATGTACAAGGGGAGTAATTGAAGGATGCTGAATGTCTGCCAATTTGACATTACCAAACTAACTTGATTTTTCAACTATAGTAACAGTCTCATGTTTATTTAATTTTTTGAGATGCCATATGAAAGAAAAATATTTCAGAAAAATAGCATACTGAGCAGAGTAAATTACATCAGCAAGGTTTCTTGTTGCTCTGTGCCTGATGCCTGAAAAAGCATAGTAAACAAAACAGAGAAGCAATGGTGTGTGTATCATACATACTGTAACAGCAGTGATCCATCTGACATATTAATGAAGTCAACTGTTTGAAATAGTATGATTTCACAGAAAGATAGTAGAGATCTGGTGACCTGAGTCTATATTAGATAGTTGTTACTTATCCACATGAAACTGCAGAAGAGGTTAAATCTTACTTATATTAAATACTAAGTCACAGCAGACAGGGTCACCTTAAGGCTTTTCTAAATTCCTAGCTTTCCCTCTCTCTAGCTTTTTGTTTGCTAGAGGTCTGGACTCCATGCAGCACCAGGCTTGCCTTCCTCTTGCACTGTGCTGTCAACTATCATATCGAAAGACATCACTCCCATCTCTCCAGTTTCTCTGAATATACTTCTGGTATTAAAAAAAACAGATACTTGTGCCTTTGTTTTACAAGTGGGAAACCCTGGCACAAGAGTGTGTTTCTTGCTCAGCAAAATGGGATTTGCATCCCCAGATCTCCAAGTACCTTAGACCACCAGTTCCTAATCTGATTTTCTCTGTGATTTTGTAGCCCTGTTTCCTTGGACTGGCACCATAAACGACCCGTTTTTCCACACTTCGCTTCAATTCCCTTATGACATTTTCAGAGTCCCCTTTCTGAACTAAGTAAAGAGCTTTGGCCTTTTATGGGTAGTTTCCATTCAGAATTAGTTCCACTGGGACACTTCTGGGGAAAGAGAAAAATCAGATTCGAAACAGGAAAACCAAACCATACATGATTTAATTAACTCTGAATCTGTAGGAAGGTCAGCTGATTTTTAAGATGCTTTGTAACCATTAAATTGGGCAAGGGTAGATATGCATCATTATTTGAGCTTTTCTTCATTGCCTTGGTTGCCTTTGAACTCCATTTATCCTTCCCTACTTGTTCATGCTGTTTCGTGTCTTGCTTCAAAGCAGGCTGTAAAGCTTTTTGGAGCAAAGACCAATGGTATGGTGATAAATGGGAAGGACAGAGCTGCTGTTTCATCTGATTGTGGGAAAGGGGTGAATGCTGCACTGCTGATGGTAAATGTGGGAAGATCCACCCTTAGAGAGGGGAGACGTACCTGGTGCCTCACTTCGGGGAGGCATAGAATTTGCCTGACCAGTTTATCTGGATCAATTGGTCTAGTGGGAGGTGTCCCTGCCTATGGCAGGGGGGTTGGAACTCGATGATCTTTAAGGTCCCTTCCAACCCAAACTATTCTATGATTCTATGATTCTAATTGATGGNATGGTAAATGTGGGAAGATCCACCCTTAGAGAGGGGAGACTTACCTGGTGCCTCACTTCGGGGAGGCATAGAATTTGCCTGAGCAGTTTATCTGGATCAATTGGTCTAGTGGGAAGTGTCCCTACCTATGGCAGGGGGGTTGGAACTCGATGATCTTTAAGGTCCCTTCCAACCCAAACTATTCTATGATTCTATGATTCTAATTGATGGTGACCAGGGGAGCTGCTGTGTGGGGCCTCTCTTCAGCAGTCAGGAGTTAGCCTGGAAAGCACTGTGACTTGTAGAAGCCTCACCAAGAGACATGAAAGAATCTGTTATTACTGAAAAAAAATTAAGAAAAAAACCCCAAACTTAGAAGCTTCACATGTCTGTAACTTCAATTTTTGTACTGTTTTCACTCCAAAGAGTGAAACTCTTCACAAAGAGTTTCATTTATTCTCTCTGGAGTAATTGATCTTTAAAACACTCTCAAATAGAAAGTGATAGTCAGATTTTACTCTGACAAAAAGAGCAGTATGAGGAAACACCAGAGATAAGTCAAGCAAGGAAAGGGAAATATTAGAACTTTACTAAGAAATATATATTGATCTTTTAAAAATGCTTTTAATTGTTTTAAATTCTTCTAATTGTTTTAAATGCTTCAGGGAATAAACTATGTGAAGAACCTAAATTATTTGTGAGAGCACCAGATCCTGAAGGCCTGGCACAATACAAAAGCCCAAGCCGAATCAGAAATTCTGCTTTTAATGAAAATATCAAAAACAGAGTGTCAGCAACTGTTTTCCCTAGAGGCTAATCACTACACTTCATTGCAGTGGTCAGAGGATATCTTAATTTTCTTGATCTTTTACTTTGTCTTTGCTTCATTTTTGTCTCCTTCGCTTCCTGTAAGAAAGAGCTGCATGAATATCTTTGTGCTTGATCTCTTAAAAGTATTCTAAGTGTGCTGAGCCCCTATAAGGAAGTTGGAGCAGTGGCAAGTGATTGATTTTAAAATATAAGGCTTCTTCATTAGGCCTGGCAAGTCTTTGGACACAGGTCTTTGCATCTCTCTCCAATAACCCATGATGTTTGAAAAAACTCATCCCTCATTAGTGATATCTTTATATCTAATTCTCTCACCATAAGCAGATATGAAAGGCTGATCTGGTGTCTTATAATCAAAGAGGAGGTGTAGGTGAAGTTACCAGCAGCACAACTGCCCTGGTCATCAGAGAGACTGAAAAACTGGTGAATCACAAGTATGGACTGTTATGAGAGGCCTGGCAAATGTTGGTTTTGGTACATCACTACTGAATATTTTCGTAAGTAGAGACAGATTACTAAGACTGTGGATAACATCAAGACAGAAGTGCTGTGAGCACATTTCAGGAGGTATTTGAATTCTAAAGGATTTAAATGAATTAAAGATTTGTGTTGAAAAAGCATGGCATCTTAATAAAAACAATTATTTGCTTTCTCAGGAGATGGATAAATAGGCATGGATAGGGAAGGGCTAAATGTGCAGGAATTTAGCAGAAAGGAGTCTGAGGGGTTAAGTAGTGAACTGCAAGGTGAACATAAGGCAATGTGATCCTCCAGTTTCATGGCAATAAGAAAAAACTGCACTCCCTATTAAGGAGAGCAGTAAGAGCTGTAGGAGAATATGCTGAGCCTGTTGCTGAACAAATGACTCAAGAGCTGCATTGACAGCAGAGAATCTGGGAACCAATGGGAAAATGTCCACCAAAGAACAGTAAGAGTTCTCAGGGATGCAGCAAATGACAGCTGATGGTGAAAAGCTGATGGATTTTCAGCCTGAAAATTTGAGTCTGAAGATGGAAGAGAGAAACATTTCATTGCTACAGCATTGCTGTGGAGTGAGGGAATGGTAGCTCGCAAATAGCAGAGATGTTTTTGGTCTAAAACTGTGAAAAAGTTTCTGATAGTAATGATGAACTGTGGGAATAGGATACCTCTTTGTAAAAACATTTGGGAGTAACATCTCCCAGTTATGACACTAGAGCAGCTGATTCTTCCTTGAACAGTGGCAAGAAGTTCATAACTTTTCAAATCCTTTTGAGTTATATACTTCTATGTTTCTACAACACAAATATTTCAAAGCATTTTGCAGTTAGCAAAACAAAAAAGGAAGGTAACCTGGCTTTAGACTTCTCTTGCTAGTATGATTAGTATGAGGTGGTATGGCATAGTTTTTCACAGCAATAGGTATCTTTGCTCATTTTCAGGAATGGTGGTGCAAAATGAAAGAAAAAACTAGAAGTTTGCATTCTGGTGAGAAGTTTCTTCTGCAACAAATTGTTGCTGCAATCTCACATTAGCTGAATGAAATCTCCCTACTACTGTGGCTTTATCATGGACTCTGAATGTCAGTGCTTCCATTTTTGTGTTGGCCAACATGATGCTAATCTTCATTGCAATGTAACCTAGCTATGCAAAGGTAATTATCAAATACAGCTTATTGAGAACTCGGTTCAAGCTACAGCTTGGTATGGCAATTAAATGTCTATCAGTGCTTTGTGGAAACTACAGGGGAAACAAAAAGCTAAGAATAGTATTAGTAAGAATGTGGCTTTGGTGGTTTTTCTTACTAAAGAGGCAGATGAACATATAGAGGAGAGATAATTACTTGTGAAAATTCTAGATGGGATCTAGTGATCTGAACATGTAGAAAGGTAGATTGGATTGGCTTGCTCTTAACCACCAAAGACAAATTTTTACTCTATCTCCTCAGACTTAAAAAAAAAAAAATCCTCTTTAATAACAGTATGCACTGTTATTAAATTCTTAACACTTATCAAAGGCTAAGTCGAATATGTAAGTAAACCTCTGAAATATGGTTCTTCCACTATAGCACAATCCTCTGGAGTTTCATGGCAAGGAGTTTCTGATATGGTTTTTTTTGGTGGGACATGGAAGTATCAAACTGCAAGAAGACATTCCAACCATTTCCTATAAAATAGAAGAATTCTATGAAAACAGGCACATTTTTCTGAAATTTCACAAAGAAGGGATATGGTAAAAGATATTATAATTTCTTCTTGTGAGAAATATGAATTATTTTTGCACATTCGAAGAAGTACCCCAGTCTTCCCCTAACTGAAGACTGAAAATTGCAGTAAAAAAAGTATAAACTGAAAAAATAGTGGGATGTTTTCCTTTTATTTATTGCAGAATGTTCACATGAATGAAACCCAAAAGTTGGTGCTTTCCTTATGAAATTGTAACTTGAGGAGTTCAGATCAGCCTGATGGAGGAGACACAGGTCTTGCAAAGCTCTGCTTGGAAGCTTCCTTACTTCATGGCTTTTCTCCACCAAGAATATTGAAGAGAAAAGTTGTCATAACAAGCTAGATTTTGAACCAGATTGTTAGAAAACTAGGCCTCATGGTAAGAAGCTTCCCAAAGCCTCCACCAACTAGATCCATTCAAAGAATGAGATTTCACCTCCTGCTTCCCACTGTTCCTCTGGTTCTGACTTCAGACCACCCCAGTGCTGGCAACCGCTTATAAAAGTGGTCAATGGACTGAGACATATATACTAAAAATACTACATTAGACATGTCATGGAGTTTCATCTCTGCTTCTGAAATGGTGGATTTTGAGTCATGCCTTATATCTGCTGTGTGGATACCTTAATATAGAAGAGCTGTGTGCAGTTTCTGCACTGGGCTTTGCTTAGCATGTTGCCATGCTCTCCTCAAAGATCACTTCCTCAGAGAAGTGATGGGATTAATGCAGGCTACCAAATCTGAACATAATAGTCCTGTAACAGAATAGGATTAACTGACAGCTGTGGCTTGTAATTTTTACTTCTTCCTTGTAGAATCATAGAAAGGTTTGTGTGGGAAGGGACCTTAAAGATCATCTAGTTCCAAACCCCCTATCCATAGGCAGGGACACCTCCCAGTAAATCAGGTTGCTCAGTGCCTTGTCCAGCGGACCTTAAACACCTCCAGAGAGGTGTTGCCGCTCTGGGCAACCTGTTCCAGTGTCTCACCACTCTCACCAGAAAGAATTTCTTTCTTATATCTAGCCTGAATCTACCCTCCTCCAATTTACATCCATTATTCCTAGTCTTGCCATCACATATCCTATTAAAAAGTCCTACCCCTGCCTTTCTGTGGGACCCCTTCAGGTATTGATAAGCTACTGTGAGGTCCCCCCTGAGCCTTCTCTTCTCCAGGCTGAATAGCCCCAACTCCTTCAGCCTGTCCCTGTAAGGGAGTTACACTAGCCCTTTGATCATCTTCATGGCTCTCCTTTGGACTTGCTCCATCAGCACAATGTCCTTCTTATGTTGACGGCTCCAAAATACGCTAGGTGGGGTCTCACAGTAGCCAATTAGAGGGGCAAAATCACCTCTCTTGAGCTGCTGGTCACACTTCTCTAGATGCAGCTCAGGATTTGGTTGGCCTTCTGGGCTGCAATGGCACCCTGGTGGCTCATGTTAAGTTTCTCATCCACTGACACCTCCAAATCCTTCTCTTCAGAGCTGCACTCAAGCCACTCTACACCCAGCCTGTATTTGTGCTTGGGATTGCTTCGACCCCGGTGCAGGAACTTGCACTTGGCCTTGTTGAACTGAGGTTGGCATGGGCCCACATCTCAAGCTTATCAAGGTCCATCTGCATGGCTTGTGAATTACACCACACTGCAAACTTGCTGAAGATGCACTCAATCCCACTGCCCATGTCTCATACAAAGACGTTAGATAGCACTGGTCCCAGTACTAATCCCTGAGGAACACCGGTCGTTACTGGTTTCCACTTGGACAATGAGCCACGGACTTCAACTTTCTGAATGCAACCACACAACCAGCTCCTTATCCAGCGAGTGGTCCATCCATCAAATCCATACATTTCCAGTTTGGAGACCAGGATGTCGTATGGGACAGTGTTGAATGCTTTGCACAAGTCCAGGTAGATGATGTCAGTTGCTTTTGCTTTATCCACCGATGCTGTGTCTCCATCATAGAAGGCCACCAAATTGGTCAGGCATGATTTGCCCAGGGTGAAGCCATGTTTGATACCTCCAATCATCTCAGTATCATGCTTCATGTGTTTTTGCAGCACCTTCAGGAGGATCTGCTCCATGATTTTGCCAGGCACAAAGGTGAAACCGACTGGCCTGTAGTTTCCTGGATCTTCTTTTTATCCCCTCTTGAAAATGGGTATGTTCCCCCTTTTCCCTGACTGCAAGCTGCAGCTGCATTTTCCCTTTACAGCCACACTTCTACCCCTGTGTCCTAGGTGTTCAAACATAGGAACGCACACCCTATGTTGTGGGCCACAGTCCTCTGTATGAGGTTACAACTTATTAATTGCAGGTAAGAGACAGGGCTGCTTTGTATGTCATTCAGAGCCAACTGGCAGTTTATTGTCTGTTTCAGTGTGATCTTTTACTTGAGAGGTAAAGAAAAATGGTGCAAGTCTCTCTCTCACACAAAGATTACCTGCTTGAAGCGCTTCAATTATATAGAAGATGAGCAGGATGATTTCTGTATCTGTCCTGCAGTATGGCAAACAAACCTCTCACGTAATTGTTGCAAGGCATCCTGAAACCTAGATCCCTCAACAGAATGTATTGCACTAGGTTTCCTGTGTGAATATGGGAGTTTCCTTACCAAGGTATGGAGCTTAGCATGACTGTGTCTCACTGGGCTTGCTGGAGGTGTGGGAAATATGTGTTTCAAGCTCTTTCCTGAATGAAGCAAAATCAAGACTTAAACCTCAGCATGTTCCCCTTCTGGTAGTTATTTTCAGCAAAGGTTCAGACTGCAGTATTCTACCTTTTCCACTTAGAAGCATTGTAGGGTTAGTTTTCATTTTGATACAGGATGAAAGTGCCTGATGTTTTAATGGAATGTGATTTCTACCTGACTGTCCAAGGCAGATGGTTCATTGCTTGGCTGTGTAGGTCAGCTTTGTAGTGAGAGAGAGCTGCCAGGACCTCAGGAAGCTTCATGCTGGTAATTAACATTTCAGTTAAAGAGAAATTCTTCTCCAGACTTGTTAAAGTACTGTCATCTCTCCTTTGCCAGTAGATGTGATGTGGTCAGGGAAAAGTGTTGGTAGCTCATGAGTCTGGGTAATTAGGTGTAGCTTCTGCTTCCTAAAATAGATTTGGTGGTAGTTGTTTTGTTTGTTTGTTTGTTTATTTGGTTTGTTTTGTTTTTCTTTTTCTCTGGTTTTATTCTTTGTTCTCTGCAGCTCCTAATGACCTGGCAAGCCCAGAAGGTGGGAATATGAAAATGTGCAGTGCCCTTTTGGAAGACACTTATGTGTTATGTAGTTGAAGACTTTCTCATCTGAGATGTTACTGAGGGTGGAGATATCAGATAGTGATAAAGACAAATGGGGTCATAGCTGATATTGGCTTATGTAAGAAAGATCATCAACTGATCAAGTGATAATTCTCATAAGGAAATTTGTAAGTAAAATAGCATCATTGCTTCCTTTCTTGATTTCTATTCATCTTTTTCCACAGTTTGATAAGGCTGATTAATAACACCAATTTGATATGGTTCCTTCTAGTTTTATATATTTGTTGAAGCTCATGTCTTGGTTAGAAATGCTAGTCATTGCAGAAGTGCTACTGTGAAGAATAAGAATTGTGGAAAAGGAATTCAAAAGGCATAAGTAATGAAAGCTTGAACTGAACTATAGTTCAGCTGCCTAGTAGGGAAAAAAAGAAAAGAAAAATAATAACAGGGTTGTATGGCTTTTTTTTTCCTCTGGTGAAATGTAATAGAAAGGAAAATTTTACCTGGGGGCTACCAGAAGTGTTAGTTTTGTCTCAAATGAAATATTCCAATTTTTACACTCTGAAAACACTCAAAGAGTTTGTTCAAAAATTCTCTCCCACCTTTGTTTGGCTAACACTTTTTGACTTGAATCATTATTAAATTATTGAACAATCCAAATTTGGCCATCTCTGAAACTGTATTCTTGCAGCTCTATTAGTAACCACCCCATACACCCATTAGCTCTGTTTCTGTGGTCTCTGAAACAAAGTCCATTGAAAAAAAGCAATGGAACTGCCTGTGGCAAGAGTGGTTGCAATTGTTTACAGTGTTGTTGAGGTTACATTGTAGAAAGGACATAGCTACAGACTTATCTTTCAGCCGGATGAGGCCTTTGTATCACTGTCACCCTGCTTCACCATTCCAGGGAGGGTACGTGGTCCTCACTCCTTGGCATTTCCTCAGGTATAGTAAACTTTCTGGCTGTTCTGGCTGCTTATGCAGAGAATATTGTCTATGTACAGATGATAGTCAGCAACTGGGATAAAAGAGCAGAATTCCCTCCATGTTTTAGTGAAGATGGTTCAATATAATTTAACATGGAAAAACGCAGTAGTACAGAGGAATTGTCTAAACAATAGCAAAACAACTCATGCTTTAAATGGAAACAGTCCCAATGATACTGCAAGAAAAAGGATCTGGCAGCAGTAGTATACATAAACTTTAGACCACCAGCCAATGTCTGGCACCAATTAGGTGCACACAGGGGACACTGAACTGCTCTGTGGATTTGACAAAATGTCCTCCCTTCCTGCGCTGCAGCACCCAGATCTCATTGCTGCATAGGGCAGAGCAGGCTATCCTGCAGCTGGTTTCTACCACAGGATTAGGTTACTAGATGAGAACAGCAATCTGTGCTATGGTGGGTAACAAGGAAACTTGCTTTCAAGGGTCTGTGTTTTCTCTTGTTATCATCCTAGTGCTGGTGCATTTTGAAGATATTGATGCCTGGTGGTGAAGGATACTCCACTTTGAGTCAATGTTTCCTCTTCCAAGCTCAGGTTACTTCTTACCAAACAGGAATGGGCAGGGTTGAGCATATCTGAAACAAGTGGGTAAAACTGTATGGCAAAACACAGAACTACACTGTATGTGAAGCAAACACTAAAACTGCAAGTCATGTATATAGTACATATAGTATAGTATATGACTTGGGGAGTCACCAAGTCAGGTTGAGAACATGGAGTGAGTCTATAAGGAACTTGGCATGAATTTCATTGAGCTTAAGAGGGCAGAACAGCCAAAACCAGAGCTGCAGGGTAACAGAAGCTCAGGTCAGCTTCCTTTCCTCCCCAGTACACCTCTCAACTTCATTGTCTTAGCTGGATGGGAAAGCTTTGTTGTCATGCTGGGAGAAGCATCTACTTTCCATCCCTGAGCCCTGCAGAGAGATACACCTCTCTCAGACAGGGATTTTAGCAACCAGCTAAAAGAACATGTCCTATTTCTTCTTCTCTCTGTGTGGAAACTGCTTGATGAAGCAACGGTAAACCATGGTATCAACACCATGACGTCAGTGCTCCATTATCAGGAAAAAACCCTTTGCCTACAAAATACTGAAGATGAACCACAGCTGGCCAGAGCATTGACTGCCCAAGGCAAGACTACAGCAAAAATTGGACTTCAATCTACCATTAAATTCTATGACTAGAGAAGATGATGGCATTTCTGGTAGCACTTCAGACAATCTTCTAGTAAGAAAAGTAAGAAGAAGGATATGCCTCTGAACATGCAGCTGAAAACATCCTAGGAAAGATGATGGCTTAAAGGCAGCAGTTGTTTTACAATATTTAAATCCCTTTCTAAATGGCTGTTTTCTCATGATCTGAACAAAGAAAAGTGATTTTTAAGGTTCATATGTGAAAATAAAACAGTTATGAACTGTTAAGTCTTGGGTGATTTATTGAATTTTGCTAGTGCTACTCTGCAATGACACTGTCATCTCACTTGTTTCGGAAACCAGACTTCCCTTTTCATCAGGTCCTGGGATTTTATTACTTCAGAAAATGTACGGTGGAGAGATGATTATGCCATGAAACTCAGTGGTCCATCTTTCACTCCTTCCTTTTCAAGGGACCTCTGATAAGTAAAAAAATCCTTATTCCTGCGTTTCCTTGGAATTTCAGTTACTTCTTTTTTGTATAATGATAATCTAATTTGGAGATGTTTCTTGCAAATTAAGGATAGAAAACAGCATTCAGTATTGGATTTGGAGATGCTCAATGCCAATGGCAAAAATTTCAGTTTTCATGTGTTCAGCCCTATTACTCACTGCTTCCTCCCTTCCCTAATTAGTTTTATCATCTGAGATGAGATATATACTTACACATTTCTACCAGATCGAGTGTCACATACAGACCTCTTCCTCAGCAAACAGGCGTTCAATATTGAGCACAAACTCTTATCCTGTACTCCTGTTTGCCTTCCAACTGCATCAACAAGTCTGGGCTATACTTTCATCATTTTTCCCCTTGTATAGGCTGGAAGAAAGAGAATGCAGGATGAGGAGGCCGGGCAGCTGCAGTGGCCTCCGCACAGGCAGAACAGCACCAATGCACTGGATTTTGGCATCTCTCCAGGGGAGCATATGCTTTTCTGCTTGTGACATTGGTACTTTATCTCAGCAGGAGGAAAGTATTTATTTCTTTCAGTGTGCATGAGATGGGCTATAGGGCATTCATATTCTTGCAAAGAAGTTGCTTTGTAGATATGTGTCAAGTGTTTTCAACAGCTGGATGAAGCAACTTTCTCTCTTTTTGCAGAATTCTAAAACCCACAAAAAGCCCTGTTGCTGTGCACTTTGCAGCAGCAACTCCTGACTGATTCCCAGCTCAGCCTTAACTGAGGCTTTTCTAGCCTCACCAAACCATGCAGCTATTAACATAACTTCCACCAGGGAGGCAAGCAAAGTTATATGCTGTCAGACGTGTTGTTGGGAAATCCATGAGAGCCTGAGAATCCTGGAAGTCCTTGATTCTCAGCTACAGGCTTGGTTGTTGTCCTGAGCATAGGTGTTCCCAGCCCCAACCCCATCCCCAGCCTGGCTGGTTGCAGGAGGGCCTGCTCTTCCCATCGCATCATTGACCAATTACAACTGGCTTTTGGAGAGTCCCCAGTAAGCAGTTGGGTGCTCCTTTTTCCCGGGCAAATACTGTGCTACTCTGTATTTGCCCAACTACTTAGTATTTCAAGTATATATGAATGATCTGCGATCACTGCTGTTTCCAGAAGCATTTCTTTGACTACACCAAGTTAGGCAGGTGTACTGATCCACTTGAGGGTGGAAAGGCTCTCTGGATGGGCTTGATCGGTGGGCTAATGCTGATAGTATTAGGTTCATCAGGACCAAAGGCTGTACTTGATAACCCTTGTGATGCTAGAGGCTTAGGGCAGAGTAACTGGAGAACTGCCTGGCAGAAGAAGACCTGGGGGTATTGGTTGTCTGCAGGCTGAGTATGAGCCAGGAGTGTGCCCAAGTGGCCAAGAAGGACAACCGGGCCTGTATCAAAAAAACATGCTGAGTACAAATCTGGAAGTGATTGTCATTGACATTGAGATGACAGAGTGCATCCAGAGGACAATGAAGCTGATGAGGGATCTGGAGAACAAGTGTTATGAGAAGCAGTTGGGGAAACCAGAGTTGGTAAGCCTGGAGAAAATGAGGCTAAGGGGAGACATTATTACTCTCTACACTTACCTGGTAGGAGATTGAAGCCACTGGAGTGTTGGTCTCTTCTGCCATAGGAAATTACCTCAAGTCATGCTGGTGGTGACTCCATCCCTGGAGTTATTTAAAGATCACAGAACCATAGAATGGTTTCGGTTAGATGGGAACTTGGAGATCATCTAGATCCAACCCCTTGGCTATAGGCTGGGACATCTCCCACTACATCAGGTTGCTCAATACCAACTGAGGCATTCACAACCTCTCTGGGCAACCTGTTCCAGTGTTTCATTGTAAAGAATTTCTTTCTTATATCTAGCCTTAATCTCCCTTCTTCCAATTTACATCCATTATTCTTAGTCCTGCCACTGCATATCCTATTGAACAGTCCTACCATTGGCTTTCTGTAGGCCCCCCATCAGTTATTGATAAGCTCCTATGAGATCCCCCCTGAGACTTCTCTTCTTCAGGCTCATCCCATTCATCTTCATTTTCCATTTTAATGTTTTCTGCTCTGGTTAGAGAAAAGGAAAGCAGAAGTAGAGGTGCACCATCTACTCTATATTTAAGTAAAGCAGATGTGAAATCTTGAATTGTATGAAGTATTTAAGGATCAATGTATTGCTTTAAGTTCCAGAACACAGTTAAATCTTAGAGGGGAGAAACTGGGGAAACACTGGCTGGGTGTCCAAGGTCACTTCATGGGGGTGAATCTTTGTCCCCTGGCTGCCCTTTGCACAAAACATCTTTCTTCACCAGCAGAAGTTCCTGGCTGTGTGCCCGCAGCAGCACAGCTGGAACCTGTGATGTGAGGTGGGGAAAGCAGCTCTCCGCTCTCACCACTACTGTGCACAGCAGGTCTCTATGCTAGCTGGAATATGGAGTAGTCCCAGAAACTCATCTCTGCTGGGAGACATTTCTGACAAAAGCAGAGTTAACCTCCGGTGATTGCTGAGAGCTTCCATGCTGGGTCACTACAGTGTCAGCAGCTCCAGTCCCAGTGACATGCCTCCTCCTTCCTGCTGGCTTAAAATGGCCTCTCCTCTAGGGCAGAGACACTGAACCTATCCTTTCTGCTTGTATTTATTTATCTTTTAGAACAGAGGAATTTTTGCAAGAAAGCACATGGGCTTTAATGTGACCCTTCTGTGTTCCGTGTAACATGGACCTTCTTATTTCCTGAATGGCTTGCTCTGCACTCAAGTTAACTCACACTTGGATTTTGTCCAAGTACATTTTGTTTCTTGATATATGGCCAGGTTTTGCTGAGCTGTGGTGCCGTTTTCTTCTGCGTTCTCTCCTCCCTATTTCTCTATTATCATTCTCATTGCTGACTGTTACTGGCACCCTGTAGCCAAAGGGGGGAGAGCAAAGCCCAGCCCCAGGCCTGCTTCTGACAACAACTGAAGGCAGCGTGATGAAGCTGTGGTGAACGCCTTCTTTAATGAGGCTGAAGGTTGAGTTGTCCCAGCTCAGCTCGGCACTGAAAGGTATGTCTGAAACCAGCTGAAGCAGAAAACATTTGAACTCCATACCCTGCCAAATAGCTTCCAGATGTGTAAGATGTAGCCTTGCTATGGACTCTGACTGTCAACATACATCTGCACATTTCTGGTGCACAAGGAACTTGAAAGTAGATCTTTGACAACATCTGCTTTTCTCTAGTTCTCCCTCCCTGCTTCTTGTGGTCCTTTTCCTATATTTCATCCTTCTATATATAAAAAAAGGAAGAGCTACAAGTTCTTCCTCTATTAATCTTAATTGCATATTTCACTCTTTATGCCTAGATCCTTTAATGAATTCCGTATTGATTCAGGGCTCATCTGGGTGCTCTTCTTGCCAAATCATACTATAAAATTAAATCAAATTCCATTAAAAAGAGGCTTTTGTAAAAAACAGAGATTCAACTTGCTGTTATAATAAGAATTACTGTCTTAATTCTGCAGTCACCTGGTCTGGAGGGGTGTCAGAGCAGAGTTGGCCAGCTCATGGAGGAGAAAGAGCAGAATTGCTGTATGATAGGTTATGTAAGAACATGATAACATCTTTCACTTGCAAGCAAATAAAATCATTGCCTTTTTAGGTCTCACTTTCAAAGTCCTATTTTAGTTAAGAAAAGAGACAATAGAAGCCTTTCTTCTCTGTTGTTCCCAAACAGAATAGGATAGATTACCCCATCTGTTCAGGTTTGTGATACTTCTTATCTCTATCTCTGCAAATGGTGATTGCTTGCTGACCTTTGTTCCTACACTAAAAACTGTATTATTTGAGAAAAAATTGTCTTTAGAAACCATGTCTGTGTTGGTCTCAGCTGTTCTGGGAAGCTAATCAGATCCAGGCCTGTGACATATTTTGAGGAGAGACCACCTGGGAATCACAGAAGCCATCTACACATGCCAGGGAGTTGTGGTCAAACTTTTGGCACATCATAGACCACAGGAATCTAATGAGTGGAAAGACTTCATTTGGCCCCATTATCAGTGCGGATTTGATTGATGGGGCTGAGATGCAGCCATACTGACATACCTATTTCTGTCTTCCTGCTGTGATGATCTGGGCCAGGATTTGTGACATATGAGAAGCTTGTCAGTCAACTTACAGGACTTGTAAAGATGAACATGTCAAATAGAGATTGCCTGTGAGATACTGTGTATTGCAGAGCTGGTGGAGTGAGACATGGTGAGACAGAAAAAGAAGGTATTTCCCAATCTACCTGCTGAGATTGTCCTCTTCAGTTTGGAGCAATCACTACATTAATGTTCTCTTGTGGCTGTAGTGTCTGCAACGAGTCTGCTGTGTGATAACTGATCCTTATAACTGTAATTGTAGCTATAACTTATAATTCTTGGGGCAACAGTTCTCACCAGCAGCTCCATTTAGCCAGGTGTATGAGCATGGTTCTAATTCCAGGCACATAAGGAGTTTAACTGATGTGCTTCACAGAATGCATGCATGGAGGCACCTGCAAGATGGCATACATCCAACCTGGTGTGGCAGCTTATCTTGTATGAGTAGCCTGTTTTTTGCAGGCTTTTGAAGTCTGTGGAAGTTTTCTCCCTTAAAGCATTTTCTGTAATGGGAGGCTCACCTGTTGCTGTGGATGTATAGAGAAGATCTTGTTTAAAAATCCATTTAGTCTCCCCTAAATCAAAAGATATTGAGATCTTATTCTCATTATTACTGTTTTATTGCTATGTTTTCTAAATAATTTTCTTCTTAAACTGATACTTCTTCTGATAGTTAACACAAAAGATGCCTGTGCTACAAGTTAGGATGACTAGGGAAAGGTATGAGTGAGTTATTGGAGAAAAGAGATTTCAGTAACTAAAATAATGATTGTAGTTCAGTCTTTCACTTTTTTTCTTTGAGTGTAACATCCAGAGGAAAAGAGGCCCTTATATTGGCTGCTGCTTCGTCTTTTGTCATGATTTATGTAACTATGTGTCAAAAATAAAAAGATGCAAATGAAACAGCTTTACTTTTACAGACCCATTCCTCATGGTTTAAATCTTAGAGACAATTTTATGTTGTCTCTAAGACGAATCTATGTTGTCTCTGTTATTGATGAAAGACGTTGCTTTCAAGTCCAATCAGAATTTATTTAATTACAGTAAGGCAAGACATAAGCAATATACAGCGCTGGGCGGCAAAGGGAGCCTTCGCTCTACCTACTACCGCGAAATTCCAAAACAATTCGCAGTCCATTTATAGTCCTTTCCGTGATCATGTCCGAACATGTCCCCTGTAGTACTCTTTGTTTCTGCATATCTTCATTTCAGGTTTCAGAAGCTCCCCCTTCAAGTCTTTGCCGCCGAGATAACCTTTCG